>JADHKO010000114.1:36588-58735 GCA_019925425.1 Ophiostoma pallidulum
CGCCCCCGCCCCCGGCCCCCCCCGCCCCCCCCCCCCCCCCCCCCCCCCGCGTGTCAGAGGAAGCGGTTGAAGGGGAACGCCGGGAGAACTTCTTACATGATCCGCTTCTCCAGCAGCCGCTGCTCTGCGGGAACCTCATCCTCGGAGATGATGCGGTGCTGCGTCTTGCGGTCCGTGACGGTGTCGACCTGCTCGATCTCGGGCGCCTTGTCGGCAGCCGGGGTCGCCATGTCGGAACGGAACGAGGGGGGGGGGGGGGGGTGCCGTCGGTGGGACGGTCGTTGCTGTGGTCGCTCGCTACAAGGGGCAGTGTCTTCTGCTTGATGCTGTCCGAGTCCGATTCAGATTGCACGAGGTCTCTCTTCGCTGGCGAGCGTGTGCCGAGCAACGGCGGCCACGCCCGTGGCTGGGGGTCTGGGTTTTATGGGCGATCAGCCCTCTTGGGCATCCTTCATAGCCCTCGTCTTTTCTTTCTGCCCGTCTATCCTTCCCCCTCCCTCTCTTCTCAGCTCTCCACCTCTCCATCTCTCCACCGCCCCCAATCCGTCGCCCCCCGCCTTGTCTTCCCCGGACCGCGAGCGGCGGCAACATCATGCTGCTCTTATCAGGGAGCAAACGTGCCTAGCTCGGGGGGGGGGGGCATACCATAATGGCCTTACACCGAGACAGCTGACGGGCAAAGAACTCCCGCCTCCCTCACGCGGTCTTCTCACCAGTTCATTGGAGGTTCCTGACTGGGTGGTCAGGCCGCCAAGGCCCGACTAAGAAGGTTGGTTTCCGCTTTTCTTGGGCTTGGCACCACAAGTCGACGTGGAGATGGTCCGGGGTTTGTGCGGGGGAAGCACGGTGGTGGTCCGGGGGGTTAGAGCATTGGGGGACGGTAGCAGCCCTGTTCTGGGCCCCTCTTGGGACGATAATGATTCACATCGGCAGCATCCCGGGAAACGTTTTCAGGCTATCTGCGTGTTGGTGTCCTTGGTCCTCTCCCCGTCTCATGACGACGTGGCTCGGGGTCATGCAGCCTCAGTCTAGTCGCAGGGCATCGTGACTGTCGCGGAATGGCCCCGTCGCCGTGCCTGGGAGGATGACGAGAGCGGACGACGTCCGCGGTGCCCGTCTGGCGCAGCCGTTGGGCCAGCTGGAGGGGGGGGGTCGTGCCTTGCAGAGGGCTGGACTCCGGCACCTTTGCGGCCGCGGGCCTGGATCGATGCGGCTCAAGCGAGGCCTGGGCAGCCGCTCGTCGCGGATTTAGAGTTGCCGCTGCTGGTGCCGCCGACGATCGGCGTCCCTTCAAAGGCGAGCGCGGTTGTCGATTCCCGAGATCCTGTGACCGCATCGCCACCAGCGAGGGGCAGCGCCAAGACCGCCGCCGGCCGCTCGCGTCTCCAGAAGCAGGACTCTAGGGCTCGACGTCGTACGTGTATGCTTCATGATGTCTCTTTTCTCTGTTCTGGGTCACCCCGCGACTGGAACCTTTGTCTGGACGTCCTCCAAGCCAGGCCGACGGCAGGACAGACGAGCGGCGAAGCATCGTGGAATTGTGGGTGGAATCACGCGACGGCTAATACCGAAGCGCCACCCCCGCTAAACTGCCTTGTGGTGTGGCATTCCAGGCCTAGCGTCGATCCCCGCTTCAGCGTGTGAGAGAGTTTGACGACGAAGCATATTAGAGAATGCTCGCGTCCCGTACTCCGTACGTACCCTCAACATGAAAATGCTATTGTGTTTGTTCTCGGCCGATGCTGTTTGGCCTCATGTGGAACAATTAAAGACAATCCAAAGACATATGCCCGCCCTCCCAAAAAAAAACATGAAAAGAAAAGAAAAACAAAGCCCATCTATGAGTCCGCCCGATGCCGTGCAAATACTCCCATTCCCATGCTTGTGTCCCTTGTCCCAGGAAAGCAAACGCCGCCCCACACTCGCACGCCCTTATCCCAATGTCTCGTTCCACGGCCGGAAACTCTGCGTGTCGTACGACGGCATGCACTTGACCAGCGCCGGCGGCTGGCTCTGCCAGTCGATCGTGTGCTCGCCGTCGCCGTCGCCGTCGCCGCCGCCTGTCGAGGATGGCGCGCCGGTCGCCACCCACTGCGACGTGTAGCCCTTGAGGTCCTTGATCTTCTTGGCGTTCTCGTCCGAGTACTCGAGGCTCACGCTCGGCACCACGGCAATCTTGCCGTAGCCGTGGAACCACAGGTCCTTGCAGAACAGCTGCGGCTCGCCCTGCTTGCACTCGCCCTCGCGCGGGCCGCGGAAGCGGACGCGGCCGTCGACAATGGGCGCGGCCGTGAACACGGCCGCGCCGTTCCAGCACGAGAACACCTGCAGGGGCCGGTGGGCGGCCACGGCGTCGCGCGCCGGCCCGTCGTTCCAGAACAGGTTCCAGGCCGAGTTCCAGTTGCCGTCGGCGGGGATCTCGAAGAAGGAGTCGCCGGTCATGCCGCGCGCCACCCACACATCGTAGAATGTGGGATCGCGGCCGACGTATCTGTTGGGGTCTCAGCTGTCTGTTGGGGGGGGTGGAGGGGGCACAGAAAGAAGAGAGGGGGCGGGACATACACCCAGTCGAGGCCGCAGGTCATGTCGGCGCCCAGGCGGCGGCGCTGCAGCACCAGCTCGAGCACGTCCTCGGCGCACGCCGCCACGTCGTTGAGGAAGACGACCGTCGTGTCCGCCGTGTACCGCAGCGGCTCGTCGCGCAGCGGCTGCAGCGCCAGGTTGCGCAGCTCGGCCAGCTTGGCGATGCGGTCGCCCTGCTGCGGGTCGATCGGGCTCGACCGCAGGTAGTACGTCGTGGTCAGCGCGTCCAGGCGCGGCCGCAGCGCCTGCAGCACGTCAAACGTGCCGTCGTCCGAGTTGCCCTCGATGATGGAGAGCGCGCAGCTGGCCGGGCCGAGGAACCGGATCGCCTCGACGACGGTGCCGAGCAGGCGCGGCAGCAGCGCCAGGCTGTTGCGCAGGTCGATGGCGAAGAAGTACTGCACCGGCCCGGGCGCCCCCGGAGCGGCCTTGAGGACGTCGTAGCGCGACGGGCTCGGAATGTCCGGGCATTGCAGGCGCGGCAGATCGGTCCGCTTGGGGTCGTTGATGGCGTCCACGTAGCGTGTGATGTTCGCGGCCGAGATGGCTCCTGTTTTGGGGAGAAGGGTCAGCACGTTGTCTTCCAGGCCCGCCGTTTCTTCGGTTTCACCACGTACCACTGCTCTTGATGCTGCTGTCGTCAGGCCGGCTGCTTGGAAAGCGCAACGGCGCCGGCAGCCGAGCTATGCGGTGGCCCTGGAAGTACAGCGTGCCCGCAACAAGCAGCAGAAGCAGAACCTGCCCGACAAAGAGGTACTTGCGGCGCATCGCGAGGCTTGCTGGCGGGCGCTGTGGAGGGAGAAGAGAGAGACGAAACGACGGGGAAAACAGCACAGTCAGAGGAAGGCGGACACGCAATCATCTTCAACGGCTGGCATCACACAAAGGTCGAGAGAAGCAGCCGGAGAAAGGTACGTCGTGGAAAGAGAGGACGGGCAGAGAAAACCGCCCGCAGCGCCCCGTGCATTGCGTGGAAGGGTGAAAGGGGGGGCCAGGCACTGTTGCTTTGTTACTGGATGCGTTGGGCGGTGGAGTCCTGCTTCTGGCTAGCGCGCGCGGGTGGCGTGGCGGAACCGTCAGTGTCTCAACGCCCCGTGGCTGGCCGTTTGGCGCCAACTTCCAGGGAAGGCGCCCCGAATTTATTGCAAGTACTGTAAGTACTCCGTATGTGTCAAGATTGCCGCTGGGAGTGAAACACGGTCTTATTGGCCAGCGCGCATTGTCTCTCGCCGGCACCTCATTTCTGCGCGCGTTTCCCCCGCTGAAGACTCGTGTTCACCAGCACGGCCGAGCAACAGATTTCGACAGGCATCTATTTCAGGCCTGCGCAGAGGACAGGGCGGGAGAATCCCTGGACACGTCACGTGCCATATGGCTTGCCTCTGGCCCGTCGAAAGCGAAGCCAGCAGGGGTCGGATGCAGTGCCAATAGGCGCTCTCGCCTGGCGCTGTGCGGGCCCTTGGGCGCTTGTTCTCGGCCGCCTCCTGGACGATTGCTCTGGAGAATGGGGTGCGATGGGGTGCGATGGGCTGTGCCTCGCATTAAGGGGGCCTGTGTGGATCCTCCGGGCCGGTCTTTGGGCGCCTTGCCCGTGCTCTGTGCCACGGGGGACACGTCCAGGCCAATCGCTTCTTCGCAGTCGGCAGAACGTGAGTCGTGTAGCCGCGCTCGCCAGGAGGACGGCCGACAGGCAGACAGACAGACACTGGCTGGTCTGGACCGCCAAGCTGCGTCTTGCCGCCCTCGGTTCTGCCGCCGCCACGCCCCGGAAACGGCAACGGGAAATTGCACCGCGCGTTGCGTCGGCCTGACCCCATCTTTCTGCCTTTGCACACACCCGTCGTGGCGTGGCCATGGCACTTCTGGGGCATTTTATTCTTCTGGCGACCTGCGGGCATGGATGACAGCACTCTTCGCCCCATGCATGCTTCCCGCCTCTCGTTTCAGTGCCACATCTGGCCAGGCAGAGAGGAGCTGCTCTAAGCGCTGGCCGTCTCCTGGCGCCCGCATCAAAGGAGGACTCTGAGGACGATTTGGGTGAAGTCTGGCCCCCAATGTCTAAAAAAGAATACGGCACCCCAGCAGGATGTGTATCAGATTCCTGTCTGTTGGTGTTGGATGGGGGGGCGCTGGGTGCTCAGCAGAGGATGAAAATAAACATAAACAAGGTCCCTTTGGCGATGCTCGCTCGTCCGAGCCAGAAATAACACAAAGGTTCCCTTTGTGGCTGGAGACTGGTGATTGTGATATTTCTTGGTTTTATGGCATATCACCTTGTACCTTTGTCTTCCGTTCTCTCTTCTGTTCTCTCTTCTCTCTTCTCCCTACTCTCCTCCCTTCTCTCCTCCCTTCTCTCCCTTCCCTCTTCAAACTTCATCCTTGCCGTTCCTTGTCACGACTCCATGTTTCTTGAACGCCGCTGTTGATACCTGGGAGGCGGGACACAGTACGGGTCAGGAACCAACCAAAAGAAAAGTGCGAGGCACAGTACCACAGAGCACCACGTCCGAGAACATGCGTCTCGTCACCCCAGTCTTCCTTGCGCTACAGCATGCACTTCATACCGCGGCCACCAGCCCCGGTGCTGCAATAACGACGCCGCCGCCGCACACTACCGCGCCGCCCGCCATACTCCGACGAGATGACACCTCCGGCCAGCTGATCACCTGTGGCTACCTGAACGGGAATGCAGCGTTCCCGCGATCGGCCCAGCCCGGGTTCGACTGCCGCGTGGACACGGCGCACGGCATCTGGGGCTTCTGTCCGACCACCGTCATCGCCGCGAGCGACTGTGGTCTCGCCGCCGCCTGCAAAGACAGCGGCACCTGCACCAGCATATGCCGTGTGGACAGCGACTCGTCCCTCACGACGTTTACGTGGTACGCATCGTCCAGAACGGAGCGAGGCACCGCACCGGGCTGTTTTTTCGTCTTTGTTTTTTACCCGTTTCTTCCTGTTTCTTCCTAACATTTCTCCGCAGCACGAGCTCCGGGACAAACGTCAACTACTGCTCCACCGCCATGCTGACGTTCGGCGCCGACCTGAGCTACGCGTACCTGGCCTGCGGTGCCAGCCCGGAGACGCAAAACTATCTGTTGACGCCCACTTTTACGCCGTCGACGGCCACCATGACCACATCCACCAAGACGTCCACGCCGACGACGACGAGGACAACAACAACACGCACGACGTCGTCCTCGTCGACCAAGGTCTCTGCCACCGCGCGCTCCAGCGGTCCACCGACGGCCGCCGCCGCGGCCGCGTCGACCACGGCGTCCGCCGGCGCCGAGTCGGCGGCCAGCAAACAGAGCAGCGGCAGCGGCAGCGGCAGCAGCACAAACATCGGCGCCATTGTGGGCGGCATCCTCGGCGGCCTGGCGCTGGTCTGCGTGTCGGCCGTGGCTGTCGTCTTCATCATCAAGCGCAACGGATCCAAGAAGGAGCCGTCGCCGTCGCCGCCGCCGGCACCACTGCCGCCATCGCCGCCATCGCCGCCACAGCCTCTGCAGCCGCCGATGTATCCGCCCATGTACGAGGCGGACTCGTCGATGGAGAAGCTGGGGGCGTCGTCTCTGAGCGATCGCCATCCCTGGGGGTACAGCAGTACTGCCGTGGAGCTCCCGTCCGACGGCCGGTTTTGAAGTGCCGTGCATGCCGGTCAACCGTGCCACCCCAGCCTCTTTTCTTTTTTTTCCTGTTCTGCTTCGGCTTTTGGTTTCCCCCCTTCCCTTTTTCATGAAGCGAGCATTTGCAGTGTGTGTGCGCGTTTGTACGGAGTATACCCAGGTGTTTACAGACGGTGACCTCGACGCCCGTTTTATAGTCATAGCATGGGGCTGCTGCATTTCCCACATCTACAAGTCATGCGGCTGGTTCGTCGCGACCAGTTTGCGTCTTTTGCGTCGACCCTTTTCGTCCCCTTTCCACGTTTTCCTCTTAATTTACACCGATATGCTTTTTACTAGAATAAAACCCCCGTTCGCCGTGTACTCTACTCCGTATACTCTATCCTGTTTAGCAAGTCTCAGTTTTATTCCTTTTATTTCTCTCGATGTTCTTCTGCGTTATCTTCACCTACTTTTCCCGACCTTTCTTGTTGCCTCGACTCATCTCCCTCGGGTTCATCCTTTTTGCCCCCCCCCCCCTCCGACCTTTCGCAATTGATTTGCCAAAAGACGATATCCACGGCACGAGCCCAGGCGACGGCCCGATCAGGAAGCTGGCTTGTGCTTTTTGGCTGACCATCTCGCCATCCCACCAGCTTTAGCTCGCCGGCGTCCGTTCTGTCCAATCCGGTCCTCGCGCTTTATAAACAAGCATTGCAATGATGGTGAATGATGGGGCGGCCCGTAAAAAAGTGCCGATCATGGGATCGGATCCCGATTCTCGTCCTTCATCGCCCGTCTCCGTTCTTTTCCTCCCCTTTCTTCTTTTTTCCCAAGGGGCCTTTCCTTATCGATTCGCCTTCCGTTCTCCACCCACAGCCAACTCGTATCCAGATGAGGACGGGGCCTCGACGTGGGTGATCGTCCGTCGCACTTGCCATATGGCCCCGAAAGCACGACCTACTTTATATGAAAGAGGAAGGAGGCGACGGCACAAGGGGGGCCCAGCACCCCAGGGAGCCGTGGTCAACGCGACAATCTGGAAAGAGCAGATCGCATCACTGGATTGCACCATCGCTCGCATTCGTAAACGGCAAGTACATTGCGCGGGAATGGGGAACTCCCACGGAGCCCGGAGGCTCCTTCCCATCTGGTGTTGGGTGCGGCTGGACGGCACATGAAGGCCGTCTTGATGGGGCGACAGCAAGTCGTTTGAGACAGTCGCCCGAGACTCTCGCCGGCAACACTCAGCGATGCACACCAGTGATACGCGCCATAGGCTTCGCCAGCGACCCTCGCCAGAGACACCCGACAAGGACACCCAACAGCGAGCTATGTATCCCCGGAGGGGTGCACAGCATGGCACGCACTCCCGGCTGAATGGCCCAGGATATAAAGCGAGTCCTCGGCGCACGAGCAGAGGCGACAGGAAGTGATCGACGAGAGACGGACGGCACAGCCAACAGCCCGCGCAGACGAGATTACGCAGCACCACAGCACTGCATTCTCGCGTGCAGTTGTCCTCTGAGCCTCCTCCAGGGCCACCGGCCGGCATCCCATCGGAACGTACCCTCTCGCATCGTCGGCATCCATCCCATCATCGCTATCCAGTCACACACGCATTGTGCACACATCACCACCCATGGCCAAGGAGGACTCGTCACTGCCTGTCGGCGACGGGGGCAGCACGGCGTCGACGACGCCCTCGCACAGTGGCCCGGACCACGACGGGGCGGGGCTCGGCCGGATCCCGACCAGCGCGGCCAAGGCGGCCGGCATCCTCGGCGCCGACGTGCACGAGGTTGGCAGCGGGTTGACGGCCGACCATGAGAAAGCAGTCCACAACGGCGACGACCCGGTGGCCGGCAAGGACGACGGCGCCTCGGTAGGAGCAATTGTCCACGGGCCGCCCACCGGCACCGCCGGCCTCGCCAATGCCGACGGCACGTTCGACGACGACGCCATCATCCGCACGGGCGCCGACGCCGCCACGTACCTGCTGTCGCTGCGCGACGACTTCGACCCGGCGCTGACGCTGCGCAGCCTGGTCCTGGCCACCGTGCTGTCCGCCTTCCAGTCGGTCTTAACCCAGATCTACAACTTCAAGCCCACCGCTGCCTCCATCTCCGGCACCTTTGTCGTGCTGATTGCCTACTTCCTCGGCAAGGCCTGGGCGGCCGTGCTGCCGCGCGGTGACCTCCTGCTGCAGGCGTGGCGCGAGGCCCATCCCGACGACGCCGCTGCTGCTGCCGGCGGCCCGCATGACCAGCAAGGCCAGCACGGCCAGCAAGACGGGCAGAAAAAGAAGAAGCCGCAGGCGGCGCCCCTGCGCATCCGCGCCCTCAAGCTGCTCAACCCCGGCCCCTGGTCTCTCAAGGAGCACGCCGTCTGCTCCATCACAGCCACGTCGGCGTCCAACGCGTCGGCCGTCGCCATTGTGTTTGCCGCCCAGGACATCTTCTACGACCTGCCCATCTCGGCGGCCACCGTCGTGCTGGCCACCATCTCCATCGGCCTGTTCGGCTACGGCCTGTGCGGCCTGCTGCGGCCCATCGCCGTGTGGCACGTCGAGTCCGTCTACTGGGGCACGCTGCCCACCGTCAAGACGCTGCAGGGCCTGCACTGGCAGAGTTTCAAGGACTCGCGCCCGCTGCGCGCCTTCTGGATTGCCTTTGCCGGCATGTTTGGCTACGAGTTTTTCCCCGCCTACATCTGGCCATGGCTCAACAGCGTCTCCATCCCGTGCCTGGCCGCCATGAAGGCCACCGGCAGCAAGGCCGCGGTGCTGACCAACCTGTTCGGCGGCTCGCTCAATAACGAGGGTCTCGGCATGTTTAACATTTCGTTCGACTGGCAATATGTGCGCTTTTCTTCGCCTCCCTTTCCCCTTCTCTTACTCCGCTCCGTCTTCCCGCCATGCATACTCACAAAACTCTCTAGATCCAATCGTCCAGCACCTCGCTCCCGCTCCGCTTCCAGGCCCACATGCTCGCCGGCATCCTCACCTGCTACGTTGTCATGCTCGGCATCTACTACGGCAACGGATGGGACTCTCGCGATCTGCCCTTCATGTCGACCCGTCTTCGGTCCCAGGACGGCTCGGCATACCCCGTGTCCAAGGTCTTTGTCCACGGCGTCCTTGACGAGGATGCGCTTGCCACGTACGGCATCCCCCGGCTTGCCGGCAGCTTCGCATACGCCCTGTTCATTGCGAGCGCGGCCATTGGCGCGCTGATTGCACACTGCGTCCTGTTCTGGGGCCGCGACGTGGTCCGCGCCTTCAAGGACTCGCGCCGCAAGATCTACGACGACCCGCACCACGAGCACATGGCCAAGCACTACACCGAGGTGCCTGGGTGGTGGTACACGCTGGTGCTCGTCGGCAGCTTTGTGCTGGGCATCATTGTCGTGACCAAGGAGAACATCACGCTGTCCGCGTGGGCGTACGTGGTCTCGCTCGTCGTCGGCATCTTCTTTGCGCCCTTTAGCGCGCTGATCTACGCGCGCTACGGCAACGGCATTGCGACGAACAACATCAGCAAGATGATTGCCGGCCTCGCGGTGCCCGGCAAGCCGGTCGGCAACATGTACTTTGCGGCGTGGTCGCACGCGGTCATCAGCAACACGGTCAACCTGAGCAACGACCTGAAGATGGGCGAGTACCTCAAGATCCCGCCGCGCGTCATGTTCCTGACGCAGATGTACGGCACGGTGCTGGGCGCCTTTGTGAGCTACGGCGTCATGAAGGCCATTGTCACCGGCAACCGCGACGCGCTGGCCGACACCAACGGCAACGCGTCCTGGAGCGGCGCCACGGTGCAGTCCTACAACACCAACGCGGCGTCGTGGGCGCTGGCCCAGTACCTGTACAAGGCGGGCAAGACGTACCAGATGGTGCCGCTGGGGCTGCCGGTCGGCGCGGGCGTGGTGGCGCTGCACTGGGGCTTTGTGCGCTTTGTGCGGCCGGCGGTGCGCGGCTTCGACCTGCGCCAGATCAACCTGCCGCAGTACATCCAGTACGCGGGCTTCATCCCCTACAACCAGTCGCAGACGTGCGTGATCATCAGCCAGCTGCTGGCCGGCTTCTACTGCCAGTACTACCTGCGCAACCACAAGCCGCGCATCTTCAAGAACTACATGTACCTGGTGACGGGCGCGTTCGACGGCGCCGCGCTGACGGTGCTCTTCATCCTGTCGTTTGCCGTCTTCGGCGCGGGCGGCAAGCCGAAGCCGTTCCCCCAGTGGTGGGGGAACAACGTCGCCGGCAACTACGACCTGTGTCCGGTGGCCGAGTAGAGGGCGGGAGGGGGGTTCAGGAGGGCCTTAACAGAGAAGAAGGAGTGACAGCAGATGGTGCAGGGGGCCGAGAGAGACAAACGGGCAGCTGGTCTGTGGCTGTTTTGTGTTGAAGCCAGGAGACCAACAGGCGGTTGTGGATGATGGCAGTCCTGAGGGACAAAAGTAAGAAAGCAGGTAGAGATGCCAAGCAACCTCCGTCACCCAAAACAACCCAGCACAACCTTCCACGGGCGGTGTAAAGAGAGCCCCTGTCCAACCCGGTAGAGCCAACAAGTAGAGCGAAAACACTTGCAAGAGCGTTTATGCAATCGAGGGTCTGCGTTCTCTTGCAGAGTCAATTCAGTCCCGCAGAAGCCCATCATGCCATCCAGCCTCGCAATGCCTTTGTCGACACCTAGGGAGCCGGGCCGGTGTGCGAACCTGCGGTGGTGCATGGCGAAAGAAAAGGACGTCCAGATGCTGCGGGCGTGGGTGGTGGTTGAAACGACTGGCTGGCCCCACAAATTCTCAGGACGCGGTACGCCGTATGAAGGCGTGCGAAGCTCGGCGTGGCGTGAGGCCAATCCCCCGCCATCACAAGCTCAGCACGTTTCTCGCGCCCTCGGCCCACCGAGCGCTTACGGGTCGATTCCAACGTCCATTCTGGTTTGTATCTTGACTCTTGGCGTCAGGACAGACACACCATCTCCTCCCCCCCCCCGCCAGTCACCACCGTCCCTCTCTTTCAAATCTCCCCCCCCCCCCCCCCCCCTCGTCCCCCCCCCGCCTCAGTCGCCATGAGCACGCTGGGTCCCGCGACGCCGGAGACGGCGACGTCCCTGCCGTCGCCGCCGTTCGTCCACCTCAAGGGCATTCCCAACTTCCGCGACCTGGGCGGCTCGCCCATTGGCAAGGACGACCGGGCCCATGTGCGGCGCAACTACCTCTACCGCTGCGGCGAGCCCACGCAGGCCACGGCCGAGGCCGTCGCCACCATCCGCGGCCTCGGCATCACGCACATCTTCGACCTGCGCTCGCTGCCCGAGATTGAGAAGATGCAGGTGTCGGCGCCGGCGGCGGGCACAGCGGCAGGGGCCGCCAGCAGCCCCATCGTGGCCTGGCCGGGCGTCGAGCGCGTCTTTGCGCCCGTGTTCCCGGCGACGAGCTACGACCCCGTCAGCCTGGCGCGGCGCCACGCGCACTACCAGGACGAGAGCCCGGACGGCATGGTCAACGCGTACCGCGCCATCCTGACCGAGGGCGCGGGGGCCTACGGCACCATCATGCGCCACATGGCCGACCACCTGTCGGACGACTCGGCGCTGCTCTTCCACTGCACGGCCGGCAAGGACCGCACGGGCGTGCTGGGCGCGCTCATCCTCAGCCTGTGCGGCGTCGCCGACGACGACGTGGCCACCGAGTACAACCTGACCGAGGCCGGGCTGGGCGCCTGGACCGAGCACCTCGTGCAGGCGGTGCGCCGGCGGGGCGCCGCGAGCGAGGCGGGCGCGCGGCGCATGGTGGGCGCGCGCCGCGACAGCATGCTGGCGACGCTGGCGATGGTGCGCGCCGAGTTTGGCGGGCCCGAGGCGTACTTTGAGAAGCAGTGCGGCCTCTCCAAGGCGGACCTTGCGCGGATCCGCGAGTTTCTCGTTGTCGAGCACGCCCAACAAGAAGACAAGAAATAATTGAAAGAAGAAAGAAGAAAGAAGAAAGAAGAAGAAAAAAAACTACAAAGAACACGAACCATGACAGAGCGCTCGCTAGACTTTTCCTGTAGATCTGGGGCTGTAGAATTGGCACCATAAGGAATCGCACCCGGTGTTGTTTCGCCCCCTGGGGGAGGACGGCTTTGGGGCCTCCCGTAGTATCGCTGCAGCCCTCTGGGGAACCGCGTGTGATGGCAGTGCTCGGCAAAGCCCACGGAGCGCGTTGTCTGCCATGTGTACGTGAACCCCCGAGCTGCCGCCTCCGAGGATGGCGGCGTATTGGTGTGAGGCGTGGCCCAGCAGCAGCTCTGTAGGCATGCACCAGGACGGCTGACCTGCTCGACCTTGCTTGCAAATGTGTCAGTCGTTAAAAGGATAGGACGATAGGACGGCAATCGGCAACGAGGGAAAGACGGATGCTGGTGTCTCTGGATCTGTCTTCACAAGCCGCTGTGGGCGGCGGATGTGTTGGCCGGACCAGACACCTCGAGAAGCCGAACGGCAACACTTTGGCGAGTCTTGGAGGCTACCATGCACGGAGTACGATTCCGACACTGGTCTTCTCCCCGTCCCTCCGACCGATTCTACAACTCCTGGGCCAGGGGTGTTCATGATCTGCTTCACGGCCGCCAACATCACCGGACGCCGTTCTCGGCTGCCAACGCCGAACGGAGAGCATCGCGGCCAAGCCCGGGCACATAATGGCCAAACACGAACACGCCCCTCTATCCCTGCCGCGATGGCACGGAGACTACGACGAAGCGCACCTCGGCGCCGGCGGCTTCCTGTTAGAACGGGGCCGTCTACGACAGGACAACTATCGGTCATGTCTCCCGCATGACTATCGTCACATCCAAGACGGGCAACACATCGCAGCAATACCGACACAACTCCGGTGCGGGCCCGGACGGTCGGCACGACGAGGACAAAACAACGAAAGCTCTGCCGCCGCCCCGCCGTCTTACGATAGCAGGTGCAGCCGTTCGAGCCTCGGTATTTGCTCAGGCACCCGCCATCACCGCACGGCGTGTCAACGCCGGTTGTCCCTCTTCAAGAGGAGAGAAGGGGGAGGCGGCTGGCCGAGAGCTCGCCGAACACAGCCCAGCCGGGCCTACTGTCTGCCCATCTTGGCGTTCATGGCCCTCGAGCGTCTGTTCGGGAGAGACTGCGCACACAGGGTCGAAGGGCGGCGGCCTGATGATGCGGTTGTGTGATGATGGACCGATGGACCGGGCCATGCGCCGAATCGGACAACGTTGGCCGCCTGGTGGCCGCCTGGTGACCTCATCACGTCGCACGCTAATACCTCAACGGCACCAGAGGCAAAGAGGCGGCAGAGGCAGCAGACAGCGGCTGCGGAGATGTCTTGCAACCGCTTTTTGCCGGACCTCTCCCCTCGTCAAAGCAATGCGGTTCGTGCCATTTCCCCCTCTCGGTCTGGCTCCCCTGCTTGTAATGTTGTAGGGGCAGACGGCAAGCCAAGACAGGCCGAGGTTGCTTCTCGTGATGGCCTGGGCGGCTCAGGGACTAGACAGCGTCGCTCTCCGAGGACGCTTCCGGAAGAAACGAGGCCTCGACGAGGGCGGAGATCCGGGAACGGGAATACGAGAAAAGAAGGACAGCTTCTCGACTCTCTCCCACCCCTCTCCTCCCCCTTGCTCACCAGTCTTGTGCCCGTGGTTTCTCTGGTGCTTTCTTGCCCATTCCCTTGTTTCTGGAGAGAGGAGTTGCCTGACAACGCCTCGTCGACGTCGGTGCCCCCCTTCCACCCCTGTGTCTTGCTGGGGTGGTAATTAATAGGGCCAGCCCATGAGCCAGAAGCCAATGGCTGCCCCCTCTCTCCCCTCCCTCTGCGCCCCCTCCTCGCCCTCCCCTCCTCCCCGCCTGGTGGTTCTCGGTGTTGCGGCAAAGTTCGACGTGAGATGGGGCGGTCCTGAAAGCCAGGGTGGACACGAGGCCAGGCCACAGCGTGCTCTCATTGGTGATGTGCTGAACGATAACGTGTCATGGCACCGAATTGGGGCAGGCGGGGGCTGGAAAGGTGGAAAAGAAAAAGAAAAAGAAAAAGGGGGGGGGAGACGCACGGCTGCGGATCCTTATGTCAAGAAAAGCGTCGCCCCGTGCTTCGGAGTCGACGAGGGTGCGTCGGGCTCTGGGTGAATACAAGACAAAGAGACAAAAGAGAGGAAAGGGGAAAGGGAAAGAAGCGGCAGGCGCAGACGGACACAGTTTGGCTCGGATGAAGAAGGAGGAAATGACCGCACGCGGTGCTCCTGCCTTGCCCGTGCCTTGCTTCCTTCCTTGTTTTGTCAGACACTGTGCACATTCCGCACACGCTCGACCAGGCCGGTCCCCTTGCCATCCGGGGGGGGCAAGGTGCTTTGGAAGATTGCGCCGTCCTCTGGCGACGCAGAGAGAGGGCCCTCCGTCGTACTCGTAATTTCGAATGCCAGACAAAGCCTCGCAACGCGCGTGTAAAAATAAGCTACACACGAAACCCACGACGTACGTCGTAAGATACCTGTATTAATACGGAGTACTTCCAACGGGGCTTTTCGACGTCCGCTCTTTCCTCTTTCTTCCCGGCTTCCCACACCACGCTTTCCAAAGCGGAGACGCCTTCCTGTTGTCGAGAGCTAACGAGCCCTGCTGCTTCTCCTCTCCTTCTCTCCTTCTCTCCTTCTCTCTGAGAGTCCGCACTGTCGTACCGTGCCCCACTCTTGTCACTTTGTTACGACTCAGTTTGTTGGGAGCGATGTGTCCTCGTGTTCTTTCCTGTTTCTTTGCCCTGCGCTTTTCTTTTTTCTTTTTTCTTTTTTCTTTTTTTCTTTTTTCTTTTTTCTTTATCCTTTTTACTCTTCATCCTTTTGTTTGTCCCTCCAACAACCACCAGTCGTGCATTTTGTTACACACCATTTCTGCCGCTTGTCTCGTCTTCTCCTCGCCCGACCGTCGGCCCGTACTTTGCCACAAAGCATGCCGATCGATGGCCTGTGATATCACTATCCACGACTGGCGCCGTCCAGTTGCTGCCTGATGGCACAAGACAACAAGGGAGCAGAGAGGAGAGCTTTGTGCGCCAACGCGGTCGCTGTGGCCCCTCCTCTCCAGTTTTGCTTTCATCACGTCGGATCACATGTCCTCGCCCTGCGTGCTCTCGCCCTGCCTAAAACCACTCATGCTGTGTGTCGGCCAACATCCCCCTCCCCCTCTCCCAAATCCTCCAGGAAAAGGCAGCACGCACGGGGCAACTGCTCCGCAGTACTCGTAGGATCCAAACGGTTCGACGCATCTTGCGCTTCACCAACTCGGACTCGTAAAAGCAACAGACGGCAACACGCGTATACGAGAAGGGAGGAAGAGAGGGAGTGTGATGGCAAGGTGCCTCGCGTGCTCCGTCTAGCCAATGCGACACAAGGGACGGAGGACGGACGAGTTTCCATCCCGGGCAAGGAGACAAGCAGAGCCAGCGCCCCCTTTGCCTCCATCTTCACAGGGAAGTGGAACACTTGTTTAGCGAGCCTCGCTATGGGGTACGTCGTAGTCGTCTGTCGGCATGGGTGCTTTTCCTCTCTTCTCTCCAGATAGCCCTTCTGCTCGGCTGTCTCCTTCTTTTTGTTCCTTTCTACGGGGATGTTGTCTGCCAACCCATCCCCCCCCCGGCTGCAGCGGAGGCCAAGCCAGGCCCCACCAAAAGCTGAGGGGCCCTGCCTGTCGGTTTTCCCTACACGACAAGAAAGATACGTAACAAGATACACTTTTCTTTCTCGTGGGCCCGACCCGTCGAGGTCAGCCGGCCTATCAACTCGCCGCCGTGTGTAAGTCTCGCGACTATCGATCATGTTGCGTGGCGTAGTGGGGGGGGCGTTGTGCAAAGAAAAAGAGAATGCGATCAGTACGGAGTACCATGATGAGATCCTGCTTTCTATCCGTCCTCTCCCTTTCTGATGACGATCTGTCATTTATCCCAGATCAAGGGAGGCAAAAGACAGACACGGGGTGGAGGATCAGCAATACAGAGGAGAGCTGGCTTTATTAATAGGCATGTGTCTGACAAACAAGGGCGAGGGAGACCTGCAGAAGAATAAAGCTCTGCCCTGACGTCTTGGAGCCGTGTCTACAGGTGCTCTGTGCCACCCAAGACTGTCTACTGTTTGCACCAGGGAGGGGGGGGGTGTCTCGATCATTATTATATTAATGCGTCCCGTATTACTTATTACTGTCCATCTCTTGAAACAACAGAGGAACACCAGAATTGTTGTATTCTAGTGTAAAGGCTTCTGCTTTCCAAGAAGCAAAACAACAACAAAGCTTGCATATCTGGAAGGCGAGCAAGAAATAAAGGGAAAAAAAAAAGGAAAACCCCTCACAGACGAGACCATCGTGCACGGGGTGGGACCAGACGACATGCAATGGTTTTTCTTGGTGTTTGTTTGGAATGCAACCCTGTCTCTGACTTTTGTGGTGGTTGTAATTGCTCTGGGTCAAAACTCTGCAGGAGCAGGGTAAAACGAGTACGCCGTACCAGCGAGACATTGGAATACTCTACGAGTCCGGAGTACTGCTTTCGTCTTCTTTTTCTCTCGTTGCCACAGCGTGGCCCGCCTCTGTCGATGTTTTGCCGTCTGTTGCCGTTTCCTGCTTCTCTCTTCTTCCAGCGGCCGCCCCGTCCTTGGCATCGGCGAGCGGTTCCTTCGCCTCGCTGCTATCTGCCCATCCAATGCCCTTTTGCCGAGAAGAGCTGATGTTGGGGCGCGTGGTTCAGGCGGCGCGCGGCGCAGACGAGGACGAGATGACGGGGAGAAGAACAGAAGCGCTCGCGTCGCCGGTTTTCGTGTTCATGTTTCTCTTTCCTGTTCTTACGGACACGGATTGATCCAGCTTTCATGCCGTGCTCCCCCGTTTCCCGCTGCTGGCGGTGGCCTCGTGACACAACTAGCATATTCCGTGTGTCTTGCGGCGATTGTTGGACGTTTTCCTATTTTTCTTTCTTCGGAAGGTTCCGCTTGGTAACAACATCAGCTCTAAAGCATGTATTCCGCGTCCACCCCCCCCCTGTATATGTGTTTTTCTTTCTTTTTGCCTCGCGGACTTGTCATGCCACCAGCCGGCATGAAGAAGAAGTAAAAAGCACAGAGGACAACAAGCCCGGGCCGCCTACAAACGGGACCCTGCCTTTTCGACAATGTGGCAAAAACAAGGCACGCCCGTGGCCCGTTCGGAGGAGGGTTCGGAGAAGAGAAAAGACAAAAGACAAAAGAAAGACACCGCCAAGGGGAGCGGGGGAAGGAGGGGGACAGACCGCTTTCCTTAACCGAAATAAGAGAGGCGATTTTATCTAGCAAAACTCTTTGGGTTTCTCCTCCTTTGCCCCCTTGCCGCCGCTTTTAATAGAGGGGGGGGGGGATTCCCACTTTCATCACGATGCCACAGCCGCCTTTCTTTCCGTCCAACCTCGCCCAACCAATGCGACGCTTCGGCTGGGAGACAACAAAGAAAAATCAAAAAGGAGACCAACGGGCAGACGGACAGCAGACTAAAAAAAAGCAACGAGACAGCGGATCGTTTCCCAGACCCGATTTCCGGCGTCCATCCGTGAGCTTTGCGTATCTTGAAGATACGTCGTCGTGCGAGGGTTCTCTATCTCTCTCTCTGTATTCCATGCACAGCGCACTGCTTGCTCTCTGGAGGCCCCCCCCTTTTGTCCTTTTCTTTTCATGGTTGCGGCTGTCTCGACGGACAAGACACAGAGGGAGGAGGCAAGAGGGGAGGTAAGCGTGAGGCCCGGTGGTTTCTAACAGGCCCCGTCTGTCCTCTCTCCCCCTCATCACCTTGACCAATCCCCCCTCCCCCCTCCCCCCTTTTTTCCTTTTCTCCTTTTCTTATTTGTCTTTTCCTCTTCTTGCTTCGTCTGCCTTGGGGGCCTCCTGAAGCCGGGCTGCAATATACGAGTACGCAGTACGAGTACGCCGCGTCTTTTGCGTCGTAATGGTGGGAGGGGATGGCCGATGGCAACTGTAGAAAATAAGGGGGACCGCCTTTGGACGGATGGGGGAGAAAATGAAAAGGAGGCCCCGGGGGGGCTTTGCTCGCGATCCCTGTTGAGGTCAGCCACCACCAATGAGAAGAAAGTGGGATGGACAGGGCGAGGCCAATCGAATACTCGTATCCTGGTGCCTTTTTCGGTGCTGGAGTCCCCCCCGTACTCCGTACTTTTGGGTGCCGGGTCTCACTCGCGCAAAAGATCCCCGTCTCTTTCTTCTTTTTCTTTCTTGCCTTGCCATTTTCTATTTTCAGCTTCCGCTGGGGCCCGCTGGGTGGACCAGTTGCACTTTTCTCGGGGCCATGCCAACACCAAACGGAGACGACGTTCTTCATTTCCTGGTGAACCCCCTCTCGCCCCCCGACCAGCAAAGTACGAATCTACAGAGTACGGAGTAAGATATCTTACATGGGATACAAGATGACAAAAAAATGAAGAGAGCCACAAAAGAAGAGGCAAGGATGACGCCGTGGGACTGTATGGGACCCATATTTGTTTCTTTTTTTTTCTTTTCTTTTTTCTTTTGCCAGGCTCCACACTTTATGGAAAGAGCATGGACAGCGAGAAGGAAGGAGGAGCCCGGGCCACCACAGAGCGACACAAGCGTGATGGCTGCACCGCCGCCCAGATTACAGTGGGCCGAGGCCACTCTTTATGCAGGCAGGGAGGCAGGGAGGCAGGGAGGGAGGCAGGCAGGCAGGAGGAGGGATGCCGACGGCCGGTTTTCATGCCCATACTCGTACAGGGCACAGATTGTTATTTGTAAACCTCTTGAAAGACAGGCGTATTTGCTGTGAAACACCAGGGACAGAAAATGACACATTCCGTGCGCTGCGTGTGTGTGCGTTGTCGACGGTCGCCTTTCTTGGGAGGGACAAAGCGCAGGACAAAGAAACAGAGAGAAAAAGAAAAGGAAAAGGAAGAAAAGAGAAAGAAAAAAAGAAATGGACATCGCGACATGCTCTTCTTTCGTTTTTGGCAAGTGGACGCGACATGTTGGGGGAGAGATCTGCTGCGCGTCTGCTTTCTTCTTCCTCGTGCAGAATGTGAGGCTCTCTCTACGGAGCAGCTCTCTCGCTGGGCCGACATCGACAAAAAAAAACGACGCTTTCCGACGCACAGAGGACGAAATTCATTGCGTGGTGAAATGACCGCGGCCTCGCTAAGCCGCAACGGGGATCGCCCTGCCTCCTGTCCCGCAAAGAGGAGGGAGGAGGATTGGCCGCATCCCTGGCGGCCGTTCCGCCGCGCTGCTGCTTGCTGCTGCTGCTGCTGCTGCTGCTGCAGGTCGGCCGCTTCACGTCCTTGCCCCTCGCATGTTGCCCCATGTTGTGAGGAAACGAACAGGGCGAGAGAGGAGGAGATGAAGGCGAGGTTTGAGCCCGTGTTTTTCTTATTGTTATTTTCTGGGAGGCTCTGTGCTCCCCCCACAGAGGACGAGGAATGAAGATTGGCGCTTTTTGTCTCTCGTTTTGCTTCTCTTTTATTTTTTATGTGGCGGCCTTGCTCATTTCGATCCTTTCGGTTGCGTCGGCCGGGTTCCCCTCGTACGGAGTCGTACTCTGCCCATTCTTGTCGTTTTTCTTCTTCTTTTTTTCTTTCTTCTTTTTGTTGTCTCCTGTTTTGCCTCTGGCGCCTCTCTGTTTCTTCTTCGTCTGTTTTCGCTTCGGCACAAGGGGCGTTCTTACAAGTAGCATGGCACGTCCTGCGGTCGGAAAGGCATGAAGAAACGCCACAGGGGAGGGGGACGCAACCATCTTACGAGGGCCGATCGAACCGGCTGCGCCCATTGCTCGAAAGGGAGGGCCGGCCAAGCAGCAAAGCACACCATGCTCTCCCCCTAGGGGCAGAGAGGCATGGACTCAGGTGGGGGGGAGGGGGTGGTGACTGCTACCAGAAACGAGAAAGAGAAAAAGAGAAAAGGGAAAAAAAAAGGAAGAAAAAAAAAGAGGCAAAAGAATCCTCAGGCCCTGGCCAGACCACAGAACACTGGAGCGTCTCTGGCGTGCAGGGTACCTGGTCTGTTGCCCGACGCCCCAGACAGCTCGCTGTATCCAATACATGCCGCTTCAGCCCATGTATCTTTGCGTCGCACGCCCCCCCTCGCCCCGTCTCATCCTTTTGTTTTCTCTCTTCTCTCGCTTTGTTTGCCGTATCGCTTTCCCTGGCTTCCCGAAGGACGAGGGAAGAGGAAGAGAAGATAGGAAGGGAAAGGCCCTGAAAACCCAGCCTACGGAATGACGGACTACGAAATAGAAAAGAGGCTACTCCGTAGTTTGACGTGCGACCTCCGAAGCAGAAAGATACCTACGACGTAGAGCTCCGTCGTCGTGCTGCCGCTTTGCCTTCACTTGCAAGTTTTTATGGGGAAATCCCTCCCCTCACGTATCCCTTTTCCCCCATTTCTTTCCTCCCCCCCTCTCTGTGAAAACACTCTGGATCGATCGTTGTTGGCTTGTGGCTTGTCTGACGTGACTGTTCATTCTTGGACGGGCTTTTTCTTCCACATTGCCCTCCCTTGCTTTCGGGCTTTGCCCTGCACCTGTTTCTCCTCTTCCCTTTCGCCAGAGTGAACAGAGCTGCCCTGACAAATCCGTCGCCGCCAAAGGGGCAGATGATCGAGTCGATAAAAGTGGGCCCGCTTGGATGAAAGGAGGGCGGGATCAGCAGAGAGAGAGAGAGAGAGAGGCGCACGCCCACCCCAGCGAGGGCGGCTTTGTTGCCCTCCGTCGTCGCTACGGGCATTGAGATATTACGCAGGGCTCGAGGGGATACAAAGCCAAACGCCACAAGACACTTATCCGATACAAAACTTGTTGTGTAGCGGGGACGTGTGCCGTATCTTGTGCCGCCAATGCTCGCCTGTGCAAATGGGCCTAAGCAGCAGCAGGACCAGCTAGCCCGTTTTCCGCTTTCCGCTCTATTTTTTGGCGCTATTTTCTCGCCTGCCAGCGTGTCTATCTCTCTGTCTCTCGGTCGCCTCCTTTCCTCCCTCCTTTGCTCTTTCCCTCTTTCCGCCTTTCTTCTCCGCTCCCTTCCCACTCGCCAAGGGCGCAGCCGGGGCCGCCATCCGTCTCTTCCAGCCCATGGCGCGTTCCCACGAGCTGTCTCTGTCCTTCTTCCTTGCTCCGGCACGCCAACTTTTTGTCTTCTTTTCTGTTCGACAAGGATCATTCGCATGGGTCCTGCTGCATTGCTTTTCGTTCCTCTCCTCTTCCCTCCTCCTCCTCCTCCTCTCCTTCCCGTTTCACACAGGACCTGCGAAAATGAAACAGGAAACTACGACGCAGAACGCAAGAAACACGCGCAGTCATGGGAATGCAGAAATGAGATCGGAGGGAAGGAGCGAGGGGGGCATGCACGCACTCAGGCGATAGCGAGAGAGGGAGAGGAGCACTCGGCAGATACACAAAGAGTCTCGTGCCGTATCTTGCCTTCTTCTTGGTCTCTTCTGTCCGTGAGCATACTCTGTAATCTCGCCAGATAAAGAAGAAGAAAAGAAGAGAAAAAAGAGAACGAAAAAAAAAAGGACGCCGGACGAGGGCTTTCGCAGCCGGCGGGCCATTGCTAGTTTTGGGAAGGCTCGGCCAGGCCAGGCCAGGCCGCGCCGCATTGGCGGTGGTCGTGGTTGGGGCTGTGAAGCGACCAATGTTCCTTCTTTTCCCTTTTCTTTCCCATTGTTTTTTCTAAGCCAGCTGGGCCCCAGTTTATCTGGCCAAATGGGCCCTGCTTGGTTTGGTGTCTGACAACCTTGCGACGTATTACGAGGACACCTGCTCGGGATTGCTCCCTCCCAGGCCTGCAAGGTAAAGAGGAGGGAAGGGAAGGGGCGGGGGGGGGGGGGGGGGGGGGGGGGGGGGGGGAAGGCCCAAAGGCCAAAAGCGTGTGGGGGAAATGTTAGTGTACCCCCGTTTTGCGGGGCCCGCCCA
>JADHKO010000114.1:58745-97575 GCA_019925425.1 Ophiostoma pallidulum
CGCAACCAAGCACAAGGGTGGCCCGGCCGTGCCTTCCCCTTCTCCCATTTGACACGAGGGAAGGCGCAAAGTCCTATCGAGTTGGGGCGACATGGTCTTCTGCCGCCTTTTGCCTGGTCCGTCCCTTTCCTCGTGTCAAATGGGAGAAGGGGAAGGCACGGCCGGGCCACCCTTGTGCTTGGTTGCGCACTCGTCGCTGCTGCGCATTACGGAGTACTGCCGTGCTGTGAGCATTGCCAGTACTTGTACGGCGTACAGTTGGATAGGGACACCGACCGTCTAAATGCCTCCTCTGTTTGCTCTTTCCCTGTTTGCTCTTTCCCAACAACGCCAGCCCTCCCGCGTGCCCCCCCCCCCTCTTTGGCTGTTTTTGTCGCACTCCGTCTGCCGCGCCGGCCTTCCATTCCTGGCCTGTGCCGCCGAGCCTACGAGTCGCGCTTTCCTTTTCCCTGGCCCGTTGTGCGTGAACGGCGTGTGCAGTTGTGGTGGTGGATGGTGTGGGTGTGTGCTTTCTTTCTCACGCCCGGTCTGTCCCTGCCTCCTTCCCTCCCTCAAACCACGGCCAGAACGCTTCCCCACCTCTCTCTCGTTGGTCCCTCCGGGGCGGATGGCCAAACAGGAGCTACTCCATATCCGCACTAAGAACCGTGCTCACTACGAGTACTCCGTACTGCTGCTTGTACTCCGTACCGATCACAGGTACGAGAAGGCAGGTACTTGGCCTTCTGCACACACCCCCCCCCCCTCCCCCCTTCCTCGCACCCCCTCGTATATTGGTTGCCTTACTCCGTACTTACAACACGCTTTCCCTCCTTCTGACAGTATCGTCGATGTCGACCTCTCCACAGACCTCCACCACTACGCAGACTAATTACAGAAACCGAGGGAGGCCCTCTATGATGCGAAGGAAGGAGCTCGAGCAACTACGTCGTCAGCCAACATTGCTTGCTTTTCGGCCGTTCCTTTTCTTCAATGTGGTTTTCTCGCTCTCTCTCTCTCTGCACAACGCCTATTGTTTTCTCTACATCATCTTCTTCTCTCCCGCCCTCTTCCTCCTTGGATTCTGCCAAACTCGCCAGCTCGCCTTCTTTGCCCCTCACGTTGCGACGACGTCCACCTCGCCCACTACCAGTATTGTACGTTCCTCGGACCGACAACAACAACTACAATAGAAGCAGCACCACCTGGCAAACGACACCTCCGTCCCTTCCCTCCTGTTCTCGCCTGCATCTGTTTGTTGGACGACGCCCGCCCTTGCCTTGAATCCTGGGCAAGACGACAGCTACGACAATGGGCACGGCGAAAACCTGAGACCCATCCCCCATTGACGAGGAACGGCCTCCTCTCCGCCCTGACCAGTCCTTGAGCTTCGGCGAGCGTGCGACGCATCGGCCAAGGCAAACTGCTGCTCGACACGTCTTTGCTCTTGCCACCAGACAGCTCAGTTGACCGGCCTCCTGCCTCACTTTGGCCCTCAGGCCAGCCTCAGATCTACATATCTCCCTGCCCTGCTCCCGTGTCGTTCTCTCACGACGTGCTCCTTCCACACCTCCCCCAATGCATTCCACCGCCGTGTCCAGTCTGCCGCCGACCTCGCCATCGCCCCTCGCCTCGCGCTTCACGACAAAGAGCTGGGGCCGCTGCCTCGCAGACCCCCCCAGACACCATCCCTATCACCTCCCACCGCCCCAGCAAGCGCACGCTTCACGAAATCGCCTCTCGTTAGATTCTGGTCAGACGGCGGGCCCCAAGACTGACCGCTCGCTCGCCGCCATCCACGGCACCCACGGCCTCCGCACGCCGCCGGGCGACGACCAGGAAGCCGCAATGGGCAGCACCACCTACCACCCAACGCACCTGTCTGCTTACGACGACCATCACAGCCACCACCACCACCATGGCTCCTCCTCCTCGCATTCCGCCTCCGCCTCTGCCTCGGCCTCAGCCTCTGCCTTCTCGTCGCAGCTTCTGTCCGACTCCGAACGCACACGTGCCCGGTTGAGCGAGGCACAGGCCTCACTTGCCCTGCCGTCGTCGACAGCCAACAACAACAACAACAACAACAACAACAATAACAGCAGCAACACCGCCCCCTCCTCTTCCTCCTCCTCCCGCAACATCAACAGCTTCAACGAGGCGCTCCAGGCGCAACAGACCTTCTACCAGCAGCAGAACACCGTTGCAGCCCGCACGTCCTCATCCTTGTCGTCCTCATATGCGGCGAAACCACAAACACAGTTAGAGGCATCACCGACGAGATCATCAGCAGGCGGCAGCCAGCGGTTGCCGCCGCACGGGGCGCTCACGAATGGCCCGTCGCCAGACCGGCCGTCGGCACTGACTGGGTCCTCGACCTCGCAGCCGTCTAGCGCACGCGGGCCACCATCGCAACCCCGCAAAGCACTGTCTGCCGTCGAGCAGGATTCCCTAGACATGACAACGCACAGGATGGACATCCCCCGGTGCATCAGCTCGGGGGGCGGCAGCCTGTCGGAGTTTGTTGCGGAGGTATGTGACAAACAAACCCAACCCTGGCAAACGGCGACCGCCGAGGAGAGACTGACACTGTTTTTTTTTTTTTTTTTTTTTTGCGCGGTAGATGACATGCTTGTTTTGGTTCGAATCGCCTCAAGCATACCAGATGGCCGACACCATCGACCTCCTTCCCGACAACGCCCCGGTGCCCCGGCTGTCAGCAAATGCCCTGCCAAACGACAGCTTCAAGGCCTGGGTCAGCCGCATGCTCACCACCACACAAGTGACGCAGAATGTCGTGCTCCTCGCCCTGCTCTTTATCTACCGCCTCAAGACCTGGAACAACATTGTTCGGGGCAAACCCGGCAGCGAGTTTCGTCTTCTGACCGTTGCGCTCATGCTTGGAAACAAATGTGAGTTTCGTCCTAGGCACCGTTCTGATTGGCAAGGAACTTGCACGCGCAAGCGGCGTACGGACGGGATTTTGGGGATTTTTGGATTTTGGAATTTTGGAATGCTTACTAATCATCGTGACTTCGAACGCCCCAGTCCTCGACGACAACACCTATACGAACAAAACCTGGTCCGATGTGTCGCTGCTCAACGTTCGCGAAATCCACGTCATGGAGGTCGAGTTCCTCAGCAACATGCGGTACGGCCTGCTTGTGTCCAAGAGAGAGTGGGAGACCTGGCTGCTCAAGCTCGCCAAGTTCCGCATCTTCTTCGACCGCGCGTCAACGTCCATAACGCCCGCCCCGAGCATTTCGCCCCCCGACCCATTTGTATCCGCCGCTGTACCCCCGACGCCTGCCCAGCAAGCTGCCGGTGCCAGCCAGGTGCCGTCCGCAGCTTACCTGCCGTCCGCATCAGCCTCGGCTTCGGCTACCACAGCGTGGGCTACCCAGCTTCCCGTTCCCCACGTCGCGTCGTCTTCGTTTCCCGGTCCCGGGTCTGGGTCTGGTTTGGCGTTTGGACCTGGGTCGAGTTCCGCAAAGAGATCGCTGGAGTACGACGATGTCACAGAGCCACCGCCAAAACGGGCGTCGCGCTACGTGCCTCCGCCTCCTACGCTGCTGCCAGGACACAGTACATCCCAGAACGCCGCCCTGCCGATGATGGCACCAGCAACGACGATGCCGCTGTCGTACGGCTCGGCAGGGAATGCATTGGGCGCGCCTGCGTCTGCTGAAGCCCGCCGCCTTCCGGCTCCACAGCTCACACTCAACACGTCCGCTGCACACGGGCACATGCCTTTGCAAAGCACGCAAATGTACCAGCAGCAGATGGGGGCACCGTCAACGCAAGGTGTTTCAGTATCCCAGGCCCAGTCTCAGGCCCAGTCGCAGGCCCAGGCCCAGGCCCACGCCCAGGTACACGCCCACGCACAAGCCCAAGCCCAAGCCCACGCATTCGCTCAGGCACGCGCTCAAGTGCAGGCACAGGCACAGGTGCAAGCTTCCCTATCGCTCCCCCCGCCGCCCTTGTCACATGGCGTTCGTGCTATGGCGACGGTTTACTCTTCGAACCAGCATCCAGGCGGGGCACTCCCGCCGGTAACTTCTTCTATTCCTCCCCTGTCAGCAATCACGACTACTACATCATATGCGCCCCAGCTCCCGCAGTTGGCTACCAGTGGACCCAATCTCGGCGGCCCGTCATCATCGTCGTCCCTGGGCCCCGGTGGAACTACGCCAACATCTTATGTTGCGCCGAATTTTGGCACGCCTACGAAGCGCATGAGCCCGATGAACTCGCTAACACCCAGCGCCGCATCCATGTATGCAGCTGCTGCTGCTACGTCCTCACCGCTTGCCGAGAACTTCCCCCACATCGCCGGCGGCGTACACACGCCTCTCTCGCACTCTCCGTCTGTCTACCTCCAACAGCGTCCCAGCCCATACCGGCCGATCCGCCATGTGCACATGCTGCTCAACCCGCCGTCGTCGTCGAACCTCCAAAACTACGAAGCCGCTGGCCCGACCCTGATTCCCCCGCCGCAGATGTTTTATCAGCCCTTGGGCCGCCCCAACGACGTCCGGACGGGTATTGTGCCCGAGTTCCAACACATGCAATACTCTGGAATGATGCGCCACGGGCTGGCATTGACTCCTCTCCATGCTCTCCAGCACCAAGCAATGCAGAACCTGAACTTTAAGATGTTCCAGTTGCCTGTGGGGGATGCGCACGGCCAACAACTTCAACAGCAGCAACAGCAACAGCAGCAGCAGCAGCAACATCAACTTCAGCAACATCATCTTCAGCAGCAGCAGCAGCAGCAGCAACTGCAACTGCAACAACAGCAACTACAGCAGCAGCAGCAAGGCTACCTCCAACAACACCCCTACCAAAACTAGGATGGCTGAGCTTGAAAAAGCGAGGACTACCCTTAACTTCACGACGCGGCGCTTCTACAAATGACGACGGAGCTTTGGCTGGCGCGTGTGCCGCCACTGCAACGCGCGCGCGTATAGCTTTTAGTGGCTAGCTTTACTATCATACCCCTCTCCGGCCTA
This sequence comes from Ophiostoma pallidulum, assembly GCA_019925425.1. Taxonomy (NCBI): domain Eukaryota; kingdom Fungi; phylum Ascomycota; class Sordariomycetes; order Ophiostomatales; family Ophiostomataceae; genus Ophiostoma; species Ophiostoma pallidulum. Next base: position 63,734 of record JADHKO010000114.1, read on the forward strand.
CAATGAGGCTGTGTACTATATTTTTGCCCTGTTCTCCCGGTTTTGCTTGTGCTTTTTCGTTAGACAGTCACGATATCCCCATGCATCTAATCGGCGTTTTCGGATATCGGTCTATCGCGACTCAAAAGAAAGCAATCACGGATGGGGCAAACAAAAACGATATGCCACTCTCGCCAAAGACGCTTCCGTTTCATCGTCGGTGTTTCTGGTCTTGACTTACTTTTGCGGTCTTTTTTGCTTCAGGCTCTGTTTTTTATACCTTTTTTTTTTCTTTTTCTTTCCATTTTACCTTTCAGTGTGCGGAAAACATGGACAAGTGGGGGACAGAAGGCGTCACCAGCCTTGGAGTTTTCCCGAGGTACAGGGGAAGGAGTTTGTTGGCATCAAACGGCGTTATTTGCCGTCTTCGTATCTTTCATGTGCTGTGTTCATGGCCGAGACACCGTTTTCGACCAGCAGCCGTCTCCGAAGAGCAGCTAGGTTTTTACACGGGACAGGGACTGGATAGGAGACGGGACAAACAATGAAACCATGCAATAAAAATACACAAAAATCTAAAGAGCACCAGAAAAGGAGCGCACACGGCATGTCCGCGAGAACTGAAAATGGTTGGTTGTAATGTTCATCAGGGCGACCTGGCAGCTGCTCGAGATCTGATGCGTCATCGCAGTTGGGATTGCGTGCTAAAGACATGCCCTGGCTGTGTCACGATTATCTTATCGCCAGCGCCTGGCGTACGCCGGGCTGCTTTCTTGGCTCTCTCTGGCCTCATTGCGCTTCACGTCCCCCAACATCGGCAGCCGCGGTCTTTTTTGGCTTTTTGTTTTCTTGTTTTAAACCGTCCAAACCTTGATACTCTACTAGACAGACCTTTTTTTCTGCTTTCTTATTTTTTTGTGTGTGTACCGTGTGTGTCGGTGTTGTCTGTGCCATGGCCTCCGCGACTGCCGGCATCGACGCCGCAGCGGCCGGCGAACAGCAGCCTCTGCTGGGGTCGCCCTTGCCGGCGCCGGCGCCCGCGCCCGACGCGCACCCCGCGGCGCGCCCCCCCGCCACGGCGTTCCGCCGCAGCCTCGGCGCCCGCGAGGCCTTTGCCATTGTCATCAGCATCGTCATCGGCAGCGGCATCTTCACGTCGCCCGGCGCCGTCGACACCAACGTGCCGTCGCCCGGCGCCGCCCTCGGCGTGTGGCTGGTCGGCGGCCTGCTGGCCTGGACGGGCGCCGCCACCCTGGCCGAGCTCGGCACCGCCATCCCCGGCGAGGGCGGCGTGCAGCCCTACCTGCAGTACGTCTTCGGCGACATCGTCGGCTTCCTGGCCGCCTGGACCTGGCTGGTCGCCGTCATGCCGGCGACGCTGGCCATCCTGTCGATTGTGTTTGTCGAGAGCGTGGCGTCGTCGTCGTCGTCGTCCTCCTCCTCCTCTGGGAATACCGCCGCCGCCGCCGCCGCCGCCGCCGCCGCTGACGGACAGCAGTCGCTCGCCCACAAGCTCCTGTCGGTGGCTGTCCTCGCGGCCGTCACCGCCGCCAACTCGGTGAGCACGCGCGCCACCGCGCGGCTCAACCGCTTCTTTGTCGGCACCAAGTTCGTCGCCATCGGCGCCGTCGTCGCGGCGGCGCTGGCCGTGGTCGTCGTGCAGACGACGGCCGCCGCCGGAGACCCCGGGGACCCCGCGGACCCCGCGGACCCGCCGCGCACGACGCCCGGCGGCCACGACTGGGCGGCGTCCAACTGGTTTGCGACGCGGCCGACGCTCAACCCCGACGGCTCCACCACCGACTGGGCCGGGCTCTCGCGCTGGGCGCTGCTGGGACACTACTCGGCGGCGCTCTACGGCGCGCTCTGGGCGTACTCGGGCTGGGACAAGGCCGTGTACGTGTCGGCCGAGCTGCGGGCGCCGGCGCGCCAGCTGCCGCTGGCCATCCACGCGGCGCTGCCGACCATTGTACTCTGCTTCCTGGCCGCCAATGCGTCCTACTACGTCCTGCTGCCCTGGAACGTCGTGTCCACGACGGACAGCATTGCCGTTGTACGTCCCCCCCCCCCCCCCCCTTTTCCCCTGGTCCACATACTCTCTGCCTGTCCCCCCTCTCTTCCCCCTACTAACCTTTTGCAGACGGCCTTCTCCCGCCTCCTCGGCCCGGCGGCTGGGCTCGCCGCCGCAGGTCTCGTGTGCCTGGTCGTGGCCGGCTCCCTGCTGGGCAACTCCTTTGTCGCCGGCCGCATGGCCGTCGCCGCTGCGAACAAGCGCTGGATCCCGCGCAGTTTTGCCGTCCTGGGACGACTGGGCCGCGCCAAGGAGGATGACGACGACGACGACGACGACGACAACGACGACGACAACGCGGATGCCCCGGCGCCGTCCGACGCGCCCATCAATGCGCTCCTGCTGTCGGCGACCCTCGCCGCCGTCTACATCCTGCTCGGCAGCTTCCGCGCGCTGCTCACGTTCAACGGCCTCGGCGAGTTCACGTTTTTCTTCCTCACCGTGCTCGGCGCCCTCGTCCTGCGGTACCGCGAGCCCGACCTGCCGCGGCCCTACAAGCCGTCGCTGGCCGCGCCCGTCGCCTTCCTGCTCGTCAGCGGGTTCGTCGTCGTGCGCGGCGCGGCCTTTGCGCCCGTGCAGGCACTCGTTCTGGTGGCGCTGTGGCTGCTGGGCCTCGCCTACTACTACGCGTGGTCGCGGCCGCGGCGCGTCGCCGCAGTGGCTGCCGGCGAGGACTGATTGCGAGTTGGGGGGGTTATGCATTGTAACTATATGTATATATATATATATATGTTAGAGCAGTGATCGTCGGCCTCGGTGGACGCTGAATAAGAGGGATTTTATGTTGCTCCTTTGGGCGTATTCTTGAGGGATGCTCCTGCTTATTCTGGTTGCCTCGTACTTCGCCTTGTGCACTGCACCTTCCTCGCACGAACATGTGCCCCGCGGGGTGCTCTTTCCTCGTGATGCACCTCCTGCCTTTCCCGTTGGCGGATTCCCGCTGCGATGCCTTCCGGCTGTTTCCCTCTCTCCGTTTTTCCTCCACTTCTCTGCTTCGCCCCTCTTCACAAACATCGACGACTCTCCGTTCAGTCAATCTCGCGCCTCCTCCTCCAGTGTCGGCCAGATGCACTCTGCACACCCATCTGCTGCACGAAGAACAGACTGTCGACTGCTGTCATCTTGTGTCACTATTGGCTTTGGGCTCGCTAGAGCTCGAGAATGTCTGACCAGCCGCCATGAACACTCAATCACCCTGTGCCAGCAACACCGCACAACCGGCACCAGACGTCACTCAAAGGCCTTGTTCATATGTCCTCTACTTCTCTGGATCCCTTGGCGCCTGCTGCGCGCCTTCTTCGGGTCGATGGCGCTGGACATGGACACTGACGCCGCGCTCGACTTCCTGGAGCTCGCGCCGCCTTTGCCAACTTGGGCTGAGGTAGATTTGATTGCTTACCAAGGTTCTATGTGCTTTGAGAAAGGTTCTAATAGGCACAACTGTGTTCACAGACGAGGGCACAAAGGGGCACCCAAAATATGACGGCACGCCCACTAACCAGGCGAGAGAAGGGACGGCACAGGTACCTCCGAAAAGGGAATCCCTCAGTGAGCAGACTCAGAGTGCATGCATATTAGGCTGTTTCGCCCCGTCTTCAGTCTTTCTTTTGTCATTACCTCCGGGTTTCGAGCCGTTGCGGCGCAAAGTTTTCGGTCTCTACTTTCTCTATCGTTTTTCTCATTTTCCAGACAGCGCTGACAAAAGCCCGGTGCCCCATACGAGATAGTCCAGCGTCATCCTCTCTTCGCGGCTCGATGGTTGGTCTTCCCCATTCGCAAGGAGTCTTCTCTGTCTTGAGACCGCACGACTACGACGGGAGGTGAAGGGTTGCACCCTGCGATCGTCCGACAGTTGGCTCTCTGGTGAGCCAAGAAGAGTCCCCCCGCCGCAGAGCGCCTTTTGGTCCGACCTCGTCTTGGGTTACTCCTCGCCATCCCTCGTGGCAATGCGACTGCTCCAGATGATGCCCTGGTGGACGGCGCTGGCAACCGTTGCAGCATCCCCAGCCCTTGCGACGTCGGTGGCTGGTTCGACCGCCAGCAGCGATACCACAGTCTACCGTGACTCGGAGACCGGTTTCACATTCTCGCAGTACGTTGGAAAGTACGCTCTGAACGACCGCGGCATCACCTACCGAATCGCCGTCCCCAGCGGCGTCCCGGCCGGTTCGGATTTCGATGTGGTCGTCCAGATCGTGGCCCCAAACGAAGTTGGCTGGGCAGGGCTGGCATGGGGCGGAGGCATGACCAAGAACCCTCTGGCGGCAGCATGGGGAGGGTCCGCCGGGGGCGTCATCTCATCTCGATGGGCAGAGTGGGTTTTCTCTTTTTCTTCTCTATTTGACGAGCTGCATCTCCTTCTCACTGCCTCCCTTGGCCGTCGTTCCTGAAAGGCTGCTAACGACATCGTCTGCCCCCAAACAGCGGCCACTACCTCCCTCAGCCATACAGAGGCGCCAGCTACCACATCCTCCACACGGGCACCAGAAGCAACGGCACGCACTGGCAGGTCACGGCCAAGTGCACCGGGTGCACTTCGTCGCCATCGCGCTCGCAACGACTCAGTGCAGCCGGCAGCAACCGCCTGGCATTCGCCTACTCTGCATCACGGCCGTCGAACCCGTCGTCGAACATGTCAGACTTCAGCGAACATAGTGTGGTTGGCTACTGGAACCACGACTTCAGCGCGGGAGCCAACGCGGCTTTTGCATCGCTGGTCGCAAAGAGCCTCAGGCGCTGATGGGCTGCGACAGGAAACGCTATGGGCGCGTGCAGTGCGTGCAGTGCGTGCATGGATCGGGTGTTTTGTAAATCTTTTCGAGGTTTGTTAGCATTTTGCCACTCGATGGAGGTTGCAGGCCATAATCCACGAGGCTGCGCATATACATCCCCAACAGACGTCTGGTGCTGACATCAGACACGCACCAACAGTGGCAGGAACTTTAAAACAAATCCGACCTTGGATGACGAGAACCTTATAGTCGGGCGATGGCACATATAAATACCCCTCCTCCCCCCTCCCCTCCCCGTCCTGCTCGCGAAGCCTTCTTTCTTCGTCCTGCAGACATGCAGCATCCATGAACACAGTATGGCCCCGATCGGTTCCCATCCTTCCGCTTTTCATTTCGTCTTGCTTTTCTTCTTCTCTTGTGTTCTCTTCAGCTAACATTCTGCAGTCCTTTGATGGCGCCGTCATGGACGCAGCATTTGTTCCCGTGGGCTTTTATTTTCGACGCCAGACGCCTCCCGCCACCCTCCCCCTTGGGTTTTTCTATTTTTTTTTTCCCTCGGACTGGTTAGTTTTTTACTTCTTTTTCCCGCCAGCAGGCAGGGCTTCACAGCCTTTTCGGCTCGACTGGACTCAACGCATTACTCTTGGATGCGAGTGCGAGAAGTGAAGCGGTGCCAGGTACAGCCATAGAAAACACACAGCAACCGGGGGCGCTCTGGGATGTATGCAGCTTTCTGCATTTTGGGAATCCGCTCTGAGCCCTTTTGCGAGTGTGCCTTGGTTGTGCTCAGAGAAGAGAACGCCCCCTGCCCCGAAAGGGCGGGCGTTCACCTCTTCTCTGGAACGGGCGGGTGCGTCTGACCTTTTACGGTTGTCCTCCTCGCCCCTTTTTGGTTTATTTTCCGCTTTGCTTTGACGACCCTTGCAATAAACATTCTCGGGAAGCTTGTCTCTTTGCAAGTTTCTCTCCCGAAAGCGCAGAACCAAGACGCCTCTACTGCGTCGACGTGTCGTCTGAAACATTTCTTTTTTTCTTTGTTAAGTTTCTTTTTTTTTCGTGCCCGGGGCGCACACGCGATGCGGGCGGCGGAATCGCGCGAAGAGAATGGATGCGCGTCTGGTCGAGTCAAAAAAATAAAAGAATAGGGGGGCAGCAGCGGCGGGGTACGGTTTCTGCGCGTTTCGAATCTACCAGGTTTGTCTTCTTGCCGCGGAACATTGTGTGGTTTTTTTTTTTTTTTTTTTGCTTTGACAAAATAAAAAGAAACCCCCAAAAACGAAAGTGGCAAAAGACAAAACCTATTCAAAGGGTTTAGACCGTCAACAAGGAAATTCAACAGGAAAAAAACCGGGCACATTGGAAGGGGGGCACAGTTTGTTTCCCGACGAAAGGTGAGTCCCCATCCCCTGGGAAGAGACAAGTTGATCTTCTTTTCGTTTGCTTCCTCTTCTCCCCTTCTTATCTCTGTGCAAACAGCAGTCTAACTGTCTTCTTCGCTAAAAAAAAAACTAGGTTGCGGACAACTCTCCAGAGAGGGCATGCAGAAATCTGACGGCGTCGTGGGCACGTTGCTGTCTTTTTTGTTCAATCCAATGCTGACCTCTGTGATCCGTCTGGGGAGGACCATTTATGCCAACCCCGGGAGGGGAACAGACGTGCCTCTCTTCACGCGGGGTTTTTGGGTTTAGACCGCTTCATTAGGCAGGGTGGGTGGGTGAGAAAAACAAAAGAAAGAAGCGATGAAGGAGAGGAAAGAGAAAAGAAAGGAAAGGAAAGGAGAGGAAAGCCCATGGATCGCTTTATTTCGTTCTTTGCGGTTCTCTTTTCCTTCCTTTCGTTTTTCTCGAACCCTCCCTTCTTCCTTCATTTCTGCATGGCCATCGCTTACATGCTCCTTCATTTTTCTCTCTTAATTTTTTGTTCCAAAACTCTCTTCACTTTCTTTTTGCTTCCCCTCTCTTGGGTTCAGAATGTTTTTTTTTTTCATTCTCGTCCTCTCTTTTTTTATCTTTTCTTTTCTACTGCTACTCCAACCCCCCTCCCTCCCCTTCCATCGTTGCTTGATACTGATTTTTTTCCCTTTTTTTTCTAGGACTCTACCCTTTCTATTTTCTTTTCCTTTCGAGCTTGATGCCTCCTCCTCCAAGCCGTCTTCCCCATTGTCCATCGTCTGTCAGCCACCCGGGGATCGAGGAGTGCAGGAATCCAAGTAGCGAGCTGAACCCATATACACCAAGAGAACAGTACTTCGTTTTTTTTTTCAAGACAAACATCTCCACCCAGACACGTCTAGCCACAAGATCGTTTAGCAATTTTAGCCATTTCCAATGAAACAGTCCTTGGAGTGGTGTCTACGCCCATCGCCTCCGTAAACGTCGCATAGATTCGAGGCTAGGTGGGCTCACAAGAAATGATATACTGATTTCGCCTTTGCTTTTTTTTTACTCGCTGGGGATATGTATATGGCTATGGACTATGACGCAGGGGATAAGGGGGAAAGGGGAGAGCCTATCGAATTTGCGAAGAAGAAGGATGTATGTGGATTGGAGAGAGAGAGAGAGAGAGAGAGAGAGAGAGAGAGAGAGAGAGAGAGAGAGAGAGAGAGAGAGAGAGAAGACAAAAGAAAAATGCGACCAGCACAAAGCTTTACCGCCAAAAAGAAGAACCGGAGACTAATGAGAGTCCATCATGACGATGCAAGAACGAGAGGGGGGGGAAGGGGTGAGGAAAATGGGGCCGGCGTGTATGGAAAATGCTTAAAATGGTTCTAAATTGACGCAAAAGCGAAAGAGCAAAAATTAAAGCCACAAAACTAACAGATCCAAGACCAATCAAAATGACGCAAAATAAAAGGGCATTCTCTCTCAAAAGATTCCAGGGGGGGTGGAGAGGGAAGGACAAAGGGGGAAGATAAACAAAGGAGAAAAGAGGGGGGGGAAGCAAACTTTGTCAAGGACTGAAGCGGGCTCCCTCCCGATCCCGATTCAGTGGAGGCGCTCCTTGAGATAGACCACGGCGGCATAGCCAGCACAGCACTGGGTGCTCATGTTGTGCGAGCACCAGGGGCACTTGACCATTGTCGTAATGGCCCCCGACACGCCCAAGTCTCGGTCTGTCACGACCGCGTCGGGCTGCGCCATGCACTCGTACACGCGCGACGGCATGTCGTGGAAGAACTTGCAGTTGCAGCACTCCACCAGCATCTTGGCCATCGGCTTGGATGCGGGCGGGCCGAGATGCTCGGGCTCCTGCGCCGGGATGCGGAACTGCGGAGACGTCGGCGACCTCGCCGAGTTCGTCGACACCCCGCTTGCAAGCGGAAGAGGCAGCGGCGTCTTTTGGGCAGGGGGCTGGTGCGGCTGCGCTTGGCTGCTAATGAGCGACGCAGACGTCTTGAGGCCGGGCCGTGCGAGAGACGGGGAGGCCATGGTGGCCTTGGCTGAGCGGATCACATTTGAGAGGGGCGACGACACCAATGGTGCCGACCGTCTCGCCTCCTGCAGATACATAGCACTGGGCGAGCTACGCCCAGAGTGAAGGACAGGGGGGGGTGCGGAGGCGGGCGAGGGCAAAGGTGCCGGCAAGGCGTCAGCACTGAGAGTGCTCGGCGGCGATGAGACGTCCTGGTCCTCGCTGCTCTTGTGCGGAGCCAAGCTGCGTGCCTTGGACTTGGCCGGAATGAAGGCCTCGTGTCGGAGAGACGGCAAGAAGCTGACATCGGAAGATAACTGGCTTGCATGTCCATCTGGCGCAGTTTGAGGTAGCTCCCGTTGGCCCCGATTAGGGAGGCAATCATCTACTAGCCGTGGTTCTTCGTTCACGATCGACATGTGCTTTGGCTGCTGGCTGTTTCGCTTCTCTGTTTTGCGCGAATGCTTCCTCGGTCGGGCCGTTTCCAGAGAAGGCTGCTTCTGGTGCTCAACCGTGCTGCGAGTAGAAAGGGCCGTATCCTCGCCGTCCTGGTAGGTATTTTTGGAAGCAGGAACACAAGTCTCGGTACTGTGATTGATCAAAGCAGGGTGGACACCAAGAGTGTTGTTGGCTTCAGCCAAAAGAGCGGCCTCCTTGATGTTTCCGGATTGGGACTTGAGAGATGCTGTGGACTTCTGGTTTGTGAGCGACGTAACAAAGGACTGTGCGTCGTTATCCAGTGTCACGGTGGACTGGCTCCAAGCTTCGTCGAGGATCCCGAGACCTTCAGATAAGTCGGGGGCAGAGCTCAGGATGATGTCCTCTGAATCTTCCGAGCTGCGATCTTCCTCCTTTGCTAGTGTACTGCCTTGGCGGAGGTGTTTCTGGGGCTGTTTGACCTCTTCCAGAACGCGACCGCGGCTTCCAGGGCGCTCGACGGTTTCAAGCAGTCTTCCACGACTATCAGCTCGCCGAAGGCCGTCGAGAACTCTCCCTTTGCTTTGAGGTTCGTCCAAATTGATGTCACGAATGCTTTCTGCTCTGCTAGCCGGCCGCTGTCCCTTGCTCATGGATTCCGCCGCAGTGGTGGTATCGGTAGTCTCGTTGGCCTTTGGCGGATTGCCTCGGAGGATGGGAGCTGGCGTTTCACTCGCCGGAGTCACGCTTTCGCCGTTGTGCAGAACCTTGGCGGCAATCGTCAAGTCCTCGTGGCTAGCCATGAACATAGTTGGACTATCCATGCGGATCTCCTCTATGGTGGCAGAGAGTCCCTTTGCAGACTGTGGTCTCGACGTATCCGGTGTGCTCGCTGGTGACGGGGGAACAGACGAATCATCATGATACGATGATGTGGAGGAACCCTCAGAAGGGCGGCTTCTAGCTCCGGCCCCTTGCAGCATCGTTTCCTGATTAATTTCTCCCAGCACACGAGCTGCTTTCGGTAACCGCCTTGCGTCTTTGTTCGGAATCTGGAGGCTGTGTCGAACAGGTTCAGGTCCCAAATTCGATACAGCTGATACGGTTGTCTGCGACGAGTTTTGGGAGGGCTTTCGTGTTGGTGGCTGGGATGTGGCCACCATATTATCAGATGTGGTTGACTGTAGGTGCATGGCTCCCATTGCCCTCTCTTTGAAACTGCGACCTGTGTTGGACGTCGAGCCGCTCGAGGTGCTGCTCCTTCGGCCAATGCGAGACTTGATCGAAGAAAAGATTCCGGCAGATGGAGCGGTCAAGTCAAGGCTCGGGGGGGTGTACTTCTCGGTAACAAAATTAAAGTAATCGGCGTTCATAGAGCCGCCGTCTTTGTCAGGGGAGCCTTCTGCCTTTGCGGGCGTCGACGAAGGAACCGATTTCGGCAGCCTACCGGGCTGTGGTGCAGGTTGAGAGGACTGCCTTTTCTTTGTCTGCTGCGGCTGCGCTCCCTGATGTTCTGGGGCAACAGGAGAAGTTGAAGATGCGGAAGCACTGGTGCCATTGGGACCGTTTAGTACTCCGGTGGGATACACTTTCCTTGATTGCGACGAGCTTGGTCTGTAGCCTTTCGAATGTGGTTGCTTCTGGCTAGGGCCCATGTAGGAGAAGGTCGCCATGTTCGGTGAATTTAGCAAGTTAGGATCAGACAGCGCTGCCTCTTGCATGAATCCTTTGATGGAACGCTCGATGCTCTGTGCCCTTGCCTTTCGAACATAACCGCCCGACACCGCAGACTCGGCGTCCTGCCGCCCTCTCCCAGAACGTTCCGAATGGTTCAACGTCTGGTCGGAAAGGTTGCTTGCCAAGTACATATGGTTGCTGTTCCTCATGGTAGGAAGGGCCAGATCTTCTGGTTTAGGGGACATGGCAGTGACTGTGGAGGTGGAGTTTTGCCGACTATGGTGTAGGGGGGCGCTGGCTCGAAGCCCGTGCGATCTGGAGGAAGTGGGAGGATACGACACCTTGTCGTTTCCAGATCCCTGGACCTCTCCTTTCTCGTCTTTGTCCGTCTTCTGTTGCTGCTGTGGCTGTACCGTTGAAGGTTCCGCTGGCCCCCAAGAGGGGGGTTGAGAGGAGACCTGGTCCGTCGGAAGCCCTGCTCGTCCAAATCTAGATGTCGGCTTCGAATGGGATGGCGGTGGCCGTGGAGCACTCAAACCAGAGCGCATGGCCATACCCCGAACTTCCGGGATCAAACCATAACTGGTAGACTGTGTGAGCCGTCCAGACCTGGTGCTCAAGCCGCTGCTACTGTCCAACCTCGTCGAAGTTGAACTTGATGGTCGGATGCCCGCATCTTTGCTTTCCGAAGGAGGCGGCTTAAAGAGTCTGTTCGACGACCTTTTTTTGGCCGACGCCCGAAGCTCACTCGCCATTCTCTCCTTCTCCCGCTTTTCCCGCTCTACTTCCTGCTTCCTCTTTTTATCTTTCTTTTTCTGTCCGTAGCCCTCCCAGCTCGGTGATTGACAAATCGAGGACTGGTCAGACTCCGCGTCATCGTCGTGGCTCTCTTCCTGCCCATTGGTGCCCGGTGGCATGGATTGATTGGCTTTCTCCCGTGGTGTATCAACGTCACAGTCATCCGTCTCCGGTGGCTGCTCGTCGGTAGCGGCATCCATGTTGTCTGCTTCGGAAGTACGGACTGAGTGTGTTTGCTGCCCTTTTTCGGAGGAGTTCGCGGGTGATGGGATTGTTATGGACAGCGGTGGCACTAGGCCGGTACGACGTCCAACATCTGACATTTGGTCGCCGTGAAGCAGGTGCTGCTGGTACAGCGACTCCCTCGAGTCTCGACGTCGGGTTTGAATGGGGACGATCGGCCGTATTTGAGGCTGGAACGACATGGCTGGGTCGGACCGTGGAGATGGCTGGGTATTGTGGAGGCGAGCGAGCTGTTGTGTAGAGGTACATGTCAGATCGACAGAACACATGAGACGTCCGGGAAGACAAAGACATTGAAGAGCTAGGGGGAGATCAGGGGACATAAACAGGGAAACGGGAAGACGCAACGGTCGAGAAGAATCCCCCCGCAGAAACCAGAGCGGGGGGAGTTAACAGAAACGGAGGAAGGTCGGATCATTCTTTACCTTGTATTTCTTCTCCAAGTCCAGCATCTTTTGTAGGCTCTCTGTCCGCGGGAGAGGCCCATGGCCTTCAAAGTGCTGTGTTGCCGCCATGTGGCAGACGAACTGAGATTGGTGAGTACACACTCTTTGATGATGGTCCCAGGTTGGTGAGAAAAGGACAAAGTCGAATAAATAGGAGTGCTGAGTGCATAAGAGGGTGAAGAAATATGGGAGTGAATGAGGGAACGAAAAGGATGGGGGTTCTTGGACCAGCAGAAACAAGAAAATGCGGAGAGAATGGGGCCCCAGACGGAGTCAATTGGGTTTGCCGGCGTAGGAAAGTCTACGTCCGTGAGTGTCCGGAGTGAAAGTAGGAGAGGAAGAAAGGAGCGGATAGACTTGGCCTCGTCTGGTCGTGGGCAACGGCTGTACGGGGAACCGTTTCGAGAGACGGGGTCCGCCGTGTTGACTCCTTTTCTTGGCGAGAAGCGGCAGAGGGCAGAGGTGGCGAATTGTCAATAAGGAAAAAGAAGAGAAAGGGGGGGAAGGGGGAGAAGGGGAAAAGGGGAAGACGGGGAGCGAAGGAGAAACCTGACGCGGAATTTAGGCGCGAGCAGAACTCATACAGGGTTCGGCGTTGTGGAAATCTCCATGGGATTGGGCAGGCGAAGGAGGAAGAGGGTAAAAAAGGAAACACATAAAGTGCGGACCGGCGAGAGTGCACATACGGAGTGGGCGCGTCCACAGGCAGGGGGGGAGAGCGTAGACGAGCGCGAAAAGAGAGGCGGCAGCTCGTTACCACTGCTCTCCTGGCCGTCGTCTGGGAGAGAAGAAAGGAGGAGCGTGTACAGTGCTGCTGCCGGTCTGACGAGACGACGGTGCCGGGGCGTGGTGCTGGCGGAGCGAACTCTTGCCACAGTCTGACTCGTCAACACAAGGAAAACCTGACAGATGAGATGTGGTGACGAGAGGCAGGGTCGGGCGGTAGAGAGCGACGCGCGCGCCAACGGAAGGAGGAGGAAAGGCCCGAGAAGATGGCAGAGTACCAGTTGCGTGCTGCCTGGATTTTCCCGGTTTCGAACTTGCGGTTCTTTGCTTCTCTTGCAGTCGTGGATAGAGGTGAGGTGTTGTCGTCCGCACAGGGCAGGGCAAATACGAGGGCGCTTTTGGCAGATAGCCCGGAGCGGAGCAGGTTAACGAATAATAGGCGACGGTAAGGAAAACTAGAAAAGGACGAGGCACGAGACGAAGACGAAAGAAGGGGAAGAAACGGAAGCGCTGGGAGTGTGGCTGTCAGTGCATCGTGGGATTCCGGGTCGATACTGGCTGGTATGCAGAGAGAATGTAAGGGAGCGTAAGAGAGGTCGTCAGCGAATGTGGAGGGGTCGAGAGCAGCGAAGGCGGCCGGGACCGACGAGGAGGATCGAGACAGGACACACAGCGACGGGAATGAATGAGCGGTGGCGTGCGAAGGACGAGCGGACGATCGAGTAGATCGAGGTGATCGAGGTGACCGAGGTGGCCGAAGCGGAAGTGATGAAGTAGAAGGGTGGGGAGTCGAGAAGGCCGGCAGGGTAAAGGGCGGGAGGACGCGGAGACGGGAGAGGCAACGAGCGAGAGAAGAGGAAGAAAAGGAAGAAAATAAAGTAAACAAGGCACCACGCGTACCTGGCTGCAGGGAGGTGCGGGATGGGAGAAGGGGGGGGGGTTCTCGATAGGAGCTGGGGAGGTCGCACACTGGTGGAGAGAGCGCGAGAGAACCGCAGACAGAGAAGAGGGTGAGTGGGTGGGTGGGTGAGGGCGCGAGGACGTGAGAGAATGCCAAACACAGAGACAGAGCGGCCGAAAGCAGAAAGCAAAAAAATCAAATGGAGGAACAAGCAATAAATGGAAAAGTGTGTGCGTACAGCATGCAGCGTGGCGCAATGGCTGCATATGACGAGATGGCTGACCCTGGTCGGTGTGCAGGAGTGTGAGCACACAATGTGTTGTGTATGGGGGGGGGGGGAAATAAAATGAAGCTGGAGATGAGAGGGCGCAGAGGGCAAAGACACGAGAACGCCGGGATTCTGGGGGTTTCGGAGAGCGCGAGGGAGAGCGATCGGGGAATCTCTCAGAGGGAAGGAGCACTCTCTGCTTGGCAAAGCCGGGAGGAAGGAGCAAACGGCCAGGCCAAGAAACGCCCCAAACAGCACAGAGGAAAGAGGCAAGGCCACAACAACAACCGACGTCAGGAAAGAGCGACCTATGGAGGCGCTGAAAAGCAGGAAATGAATACAGAAAGGGAACAAGCCTCATCGAACATCCATCGCAGCCAGCGTAATGGGCGCCCACGCGATCACAGCCTCTTCCAGCTCGGCCAGACGGGCTCCCAGCTCACGGGCATCAACAGGTGAGGTCACGGGGTCGGCAGCGGCAGCGTGCAGCAGAGTGCATCATCGGGTCGTCTTTCTCGGGGGCGCGTAGGGGGAAGGTGCGAAAGGGTACATAGCTTGACAGGCCGCGGACAGCAGGAGCGCTGGAGCGCTCTCACCTCCTGCCTCGTTGTCCCGCGAGGGGCCAGACGAGGCCCACAGTTTCCTGTGGTGCTCTGTAGCACGGCAGCCTACTGTTGCTGTTTGCCTGCGTGACGCATCGTGCAGAGCTGCAGAGTGCGAATACGAAGCCGGGACGAGGACGGCGCCCCCTTGCAGAAACCAGACGCCCAGGGCCATGGCTCGCGGCGCAACACAGGGAAGCGTGGCCAATGGATCTTGTATACGAACAGGACGACGACGCAGAAAAGAGGGCATCAAAGGCGGTGCAAATCGGGTCAAGGAGAGCAGCTCGAGGAAGATTGAAGAAAAGAAAAGACCAAGGATAGGAAGACAAAGACGACGACGACGACGACGACGACGAAACCACCCGACCCGACGTCCAACCAAGCTTAGATCACCAAGCCGACCGAACCAACGCCGCCGCGGGCTGCTGTTGCTGTGGGCTTTGGACTGGATCCACGGCCGGTTCTGTCCCTTTCGCTGCCTTTGGCGCGCGAGGCTTTCGGGTTGGGCGTCCAGAGGCTCGTTGTGTTTCTCTCTCATTTCTTTCGTCCTGTCCTCCTCCTGTCGTTTCAGGTGCGGCCGGAGATTCCCAGTCAAAGGAGACCTCCCCTTCCCCCCCCCAAAAAGAGAGGAAGGGTTGGGGGTCTTTTCCCATGTCTCACTTGGCTCGGAGAAAGGCGAAACCCGGGTGAGAGGGCCCGGAGAGCGCAAAAGGCCCGTCGAGACGAGGAGCAGACGGGCAGACGACAGCCAGACAAAACGAGCGAGGGGGCGTCTCCTCGATCCGCCGGAACTGTCCTGTGGCTTCCAAGGACACCTGCCCGACGGATTTGCCGTTCCCGCGACCGACTCCGTACCTGCCTGCAGCCCGGCCACCCCCTACTTTTGTGGCTGCCCGCTGTCATCATTGCCCCTTCGGTTCCACAGCAGCATACGAGAAGAGCACGGGTCAGGGGGGCGAGAGGGGAGCTAGAAACCATGCGGGTAGCTGCGTCTCGCAGACACAACATAGCCAGGTCCTATTTTTGTCGCCATGCGCTGTTCTCCCCGTCTCCTTTGTTTCCTCCTTCCTCTGCTTCTCGTACTCTCAGGTTGGGCGGTGCTGTCGTCAACACAGGGCACAGGGCGATGCGGCGGCCGGGGGTGACGACGATGTGTGCTCCCTCGGCCGGGGCTAGGGGCCAGAGCGCCCAGCTTTGTTAGTCGTGACCACAAGTTTCGGAAGAAAGCCCGTCCCGGATCAAATCAAGCTCAAGCCCCCCCAAGACAACGTATGAAGAGGCATCCTGGAGCGGTGGCCCGGCAAAAACAAACAGCGGTGGCCGCGAGGCGGGTCGTGGTCGACAAGGGGGACCCATCGTTCACCCGACGGCTAAAGTAGGTAGATGCATGCATGGACACGCACATACACACACATACATACATTCGATGCGCATACAAGGACCGGGCCAGTCTGCAAAGATCACGTCTGCTCCGAGGCGGCAATGTCGCCATCAGACGCCGTCATGGGCCCTCCTGCAGTGCCCTGCCACTGGTCGGCACGATACAGGCCTGCTCGACAACTAGAGTGGCACCGTGATTGAAAGCATCTCGTCATAAAGCACCCCGTTGAGCCCGTGGGTCTTGTCATTCCAAACCCGTCTGCTCGTCATCGTCGTCGCCGTCGTTGGGCTTATATTGAATGCTTACATAATGCACCCGACAGCACCTAACGCGTCCAGGCTAGCGCAGCCAACCGCTGTCCCACTCAGCCTCAGAGCAACATCGCCGGCCGGAAACCAGAGACGTCCGTCGACGGCGTCAACGGCAGCGTCTGCATCTGCATCGCTGTCGCCGGTGGCTGTAGGCCAAAACGGAGAATTTATATTGTTCCGTCGAGAGGAGAGCTAGCCGCCGGGATTCTGCCATCTTTTATTTTCGCCTTCATACGCTGTTATTTCTTTTCTTTTCCTTCTCCTCTTCTCTCTTTTCATTTACCTGCTGCTGCCTATCTTCTTCTCTTTTTCTCTCCCCCCGCCCCCCCCTTCTCTATCTGTTCCTCTTAATACCCAAGCCGTCCGACGGCAGCAAGACCACGACGTACTTTGGCCGATGTACCGCCGACAGCCCCCGTTGGCCTCACAGATAGAACCAGCCTGCGACGCTTCGCGTTCTAGAAGCTCCGTGGCTCTGTTTCCACGTTTTGGCCCCCCTTTTCCTTGCCCGGGTGGTCCAGGGTGGTGGTGCCCCTGGCTTTCTCTTGTGGTTGAATCACTCGTTGCTCTCGAGCCGAGACGTTAAAATAGAGGCCTGGGATGCCGTGCTCTTAGCAGTACGCTGAGCAGTGCACGATGAGAGCAGGGCGCACCGAAGAGGTAACTATGCACAAGTGACAGCAGTGTCTTGTTTGCAAGGCCATCGGTCCCTCTGCATGACAAAGAAAGAGAAAGAAAAACAAGAACGAACAGGAACTCGGCCCGCCAGAATCGCGAACCTCCAGGTCGAGCCGGGCCTCCTGCTGGTTCATGGACTCGCACAGGGTGCCGCCAGGGACTCGCAGGACTGGATGCCACGGCAGCTGGAGAGCGACCTTCCTTCATAAACAGTTTTTTTTATCCCTGCCTCTTTTTAAATTGACTGTTTGGCCCTGACTTGCTTCGCCCAAGCGTTGTCACACACACCTGCAGCTGATTCCACGTCGGGCCCCCGTCGGTCTCTCGCTCTCATTCATCCTCACACTCCCGGTATTCTTCTTGCTTCTCCTCTGCAAAGTGCTGTGGAGTCTTGTGAGCCCCTTCATTCTGCCATTCCCCCTCCCCCGGCGTTCAAACCTTTTTATCCGGGTGAGGAGTCTTCGACAGTGTAGAGAACAAGGAAACAGGTTGCTCCTCTTTGATTGTTTTCTGTTCGCTCCCGCCCCTCTTCCCCCCCCCGGGGGAAATACGGTCCAGACTCCTTGTGAGGTTTCTGCCTCGTCTCTTTTCAGGCAGATTGTCGAGCGGCCTCGGAAACAAGCTTTTGCCAAACCAGAAAAAGCTTTGCCACGCGGGTCTGAAGCTTCGGCAGTTTTTTTTGTGTAATTGGGTTTCAGCAAAGCACTCTCCCCCCTTTTCAGCACCGTGCGCTGTGGCATACAACGCGCGCGCAACGCAACCATCCCATTGTGTTTCGATTGCCTACGGTCGCTTCGGGACAGTGCTCCGCGTTCCCTTTCCCCCCATCCCGCGAGATACGGGTTATTCTCTGGTGTGCTTCGTGGCTGGACAAAGTCTCGGGATCCTCGACCTTTCTCTCTTCTGCCTGTCTTCTTCTTCTTCTTGTTTTCTCTCTCTTTTGGGAGAAGAGAACAAAGAACGCTTTCCAATCCATCGGCAGTTGTCTGACGGGCTGTTAAATCACTTATTCTTAATGGAGGACACGTCATGGATTTGCTCTCGTACTGTACCAGGTTTAAACCGTTGACAGACATTATAGGGTAGACACATGCTGGGGCAAGAAAGAGACAGAGAGACAGAGTGAGAGTCTCTGAGCTCACAACCGCCTTGAAGCTGCTTTCATTTTCCAGGCACGCCCTCCCCTCCTCATAACAGCGAGTCTATGGTACTTCCTATGTGTCAGGTGGTACAAGTATGCCGGAAATTTGGCTCTGATAAGAAGACGTCAGGAACAAAAAGGGGACTGTAAAGGGTGTTGTAGATAGGGGGCGTAGAACAAGAAGGTCGGCGCTCTGGAGGGA
This sequence comes from Ophiostoma pallidulum, assembly GCA_019925425.1. NCBI lineage: Eukaryota > Fungi > Ascomycota > Sordariomycetes > Ophiostomatales > Ophiostomataceae > Ophiostoma > Ophiostoma pallidulum. Next base: position 81,721 of record JADHKO010000114.1, read on the forward strand.
GGGGGAGGAAGGAAGGAAATGGAATGGTGAGATGGAACGTTGCCTCCAGCAGAAGGGAAGGGGGGAGGGGGGGGGTTATCACGCTCCATGAACCTGGAAACAGAGAGCGTCAGGGTGCAAGGTAACAAGAGAAGTCTCCTTCTCCAGCGGTATCTACAGAGATGAATAGGCCAAGTTGAACGCTTCTTTCCCTATATAGGACGACCAGTTGTCCGTTTCCAAGAACCAGGTCTTCCTGCGCTCCAATGTTCTGTCTTTTATTCTCTTCGCAAGCTCATCTCCATGTCCATGGTTGGCGGAAGTCGCAATGCTGTTGCTTTTGACAAGGAAAAGAGGGAAAACCGTCGAGATTGGCATTGAAGGATCCATCGAATTCAAAAGGCCATGAGTCTTTATTATTCCTGTCCCTCCCCGGTGCCTCGACTGCATCAAGGGCCGGGAGACAACATGTCAGGACAGCGGCCGGCAAGAGAGAGAGTCTACCCAGCCATTCTATACTCTATTACCATCCACAACGAAGAAAACAACAACCTGGAAAAGAAAAACAAAAGGATCATGAAACAGTCGCTATGGACGCCGGCTCTAGAAAGAACAAAAGGCCTCTGCATGAAAGAGGTCGAGCCAAGACCCAGAAACAAAGGTCCAGAAGAAGAAGAAGAAGAAGAGAAGGGGTGATGGGACAGAGCCCGCTATCCAATACAAATTATGGTTGGACAGATGATGCCTGGAACAGGATGAAGAGGGGGGAGGGCAGTGCGACAAGAGGAACAGTATTTGGGAATGAGAGGCGAGAAGGGAGGGGGATTACATGACAGTACGAGTAAGGGGAGGTGCAGTGCAAGACCTGCGAGGCTCAGAACAGAAGAGAAAAAGAGGGTGGGAGAACTGCGTGGGAGAAACAACGGCGCTCGTTTCACGACTCTGCCAGCTTCTCGGCATCCACGTCGTTCTTCACGTCGTCCTTCTTGGCGTCGGCGGACTTGTCGACCAGGCCCTGGCTGGTGACGTGCTCCTGCGACAGCGAGTAGCCGCGGATGAAGACGCTGAGCACGACGCAGAGCGCGGAAAAGGCCAGCAGCGCATAGTAGATGGCGCGCAGGCTGTCGCTGTAGGCCTTCACCAGCGTCGTCTTGTCGGGCGACGGCGGCATCGCGTTCATGATGGAGACGACGGACGTCGCGTCGCGCGAGTACGCCTCGGCGACGGCGGCCCAGGCGGGCAGCGCCTGCAGCTTTGTGCGGAAGGCGTTCTGGAAGATGACGCCGCCGATGGCGACGCCGACCGACTGGCCAAAGGTGCGCAGGAACGAGAAGAAGGCGGCCGCCTGCGCGTTGAGCACGGGCTCGGACGCGGCCTGGATCGACAGGCCCATGGCCGGGAACAGCATGCCCGAGCCGATGCCCGCCGGCACGTTGAGCCAGATCCACGCCGCCACCGACGTGTCGGGCTCCAGCTTCAGCAGCAGCCCGACGCCGAGCGTCGTCAGCGCCCACCCGATCCAGAGCGACCAGCGGTAGCGGCCCGTGATGCCGGACACGACGCCGACCACCATGGCGGCCGGCGCCACCGTCAGCGTCTCGGGCAGAATGGCCACGGCGGAGATGACGGGCGTGTAGCCCATGACGCCTTGGTAGTAGAGGGCTGTTGGGAGGCGGGGGGAGGCGAGTGTGTTAGCAGGTGGTACGTGACAAAGTAGAACTAAAAGGAGCAGTGGTCGACTCACGGAGAAAGTACAGCAGCGACCACAGGACGGCGCCGTGCAGGACGGTCATGACGTAGGTCAGGAGCATGTCGCGGTTGCTAAAGATGCGCTTGTTGATGATGGGCTCGGTCGCCCAGGAGTGCTCGTAGTAGGCGAACAGGACGAGGCCAAAGGGGCCGATGATCAGCGGCACCAGCACGTTGTACGAGTCCCAGGGGTGGGCGACGCCGCCCGTGGTCAGGCCGTACAAGAAGGACGTGGACGCGGCCGTGAACAGCAGCGAGCCGAGCCAGTCGAAGCGGCTGAGCTTGTGCAGGATGCCGCCGGGGATCTTGGCCTGGTGCAGGAACAGCACGACAAAGGCGAGGCCGGCGCCGATCATGGGCAGGTTGATGTAGAAGATCCAGCGCCACGTCACGTTCTGCGCAAAGCCCGCGCCGATCAGCGGGCCCGTGACCGTGCCCACGGACCACATGGCGCTCAGCGCCGAGAACCACGTCGGCCGGAACGCCAGCGGCACCAGGTCCGTCACGACCACCTCGGTCAGCGCGATCAGCCCGCCGCCGCCGACGCCCTGGATGGTGCGTCCGGCAATGAGCACGCTGAAGTTGTTGGCGAGCGCGGCAACGAGCGAGCCGGCGGCGAAGAGGGCGACTGTAATGTAGATCATCTGCAGGAAAAGAAAAGGAAAAAAAAAAACCCCGGTATGTTAGAGGACGGTGCGAGTGGGGAGGGGGGGGATGCCATCACGGCCAGTTGGTCCTAGTTGGTCCTGGTAGGTGTCCGGCGAGAAAAACAAACTCACGTATTTGCGGCCGAAAATGCTGCTCAGCGCGGCCACCGTGGGCTGCGGCACCGTGCTCGCGAGCAGGAAGCTGGTGCCGGACCAGAAGGCCTCGAGGGCGCTGCCGCCGAGCGCGGCGCTGATGGTCGGCAGCGCCACGGACAGCGTGGTGGCGTCGAGCGCGACGGCAATGGTCAGCACCAGCAGCGCCGAGAAGGCCAGATACAGGCTCCTGGAGGCGTGGAACACGGCCTTGTTGCCGACCATCTCGACGGTGCCGCCGCCCGTCACCACGGGCTCATCACCGGTCGTGCTGCTGTCGGTCGTCGCGATGGGGTCGTTGCCGCCAGCGGGGGCGCGGGCGCCCGTATTGCCGGCCATTTCGTCCCGCGACACGGACACGGCCGTGGTGTCCGAGTCGTTGGGTTGGTCGGCGTTCATAAGTGTGTAGTGCGTATGGGTGGAGGTATGGGAGAGGGCTGAGAAGGGGAGAGGTTTCTGTGGTTGATATGTTGCTGTTGTTTGTGCTTTTTTTTTTATATATTCGATATGCTGTGCAAGGCTGCTCGATGAAGCTATTTGTTGATGGTCTGGGGATGGTGTGAGTTGCTGTGTAACTGGAGGTATACACACGACGAGGAAGAAGCCAGCGAGGTGGTCGTCAGAGAGTTGCCGGTGTTGCTGGTGATGTTGGTGATGTTGGTGGTGTTTCACTGCTTTGGGTTTGATGACATCCTGGCAAGAGGTGGAGTGCAGCACAGGATATATATAGGAAAGGAATGATAAAACAAAATAAGAGACGGCAACGCAGGTAGGAGCCCCAGAAGAACCAAAAAAAAAGAAAGGGGGGGGGGGGGGGTACGAAAGAAGCGACGAGATTCGAAAACGGAGGCGGAGAGATGAAGTAAAACCGGGGGGCGGCACGCAGAATCCACCGTTTAGGGTTTGCTTGGGACGACGTCCATGGACCAAGCAGACGGGCGCAAAGGAGAAAAGAAAGACATGGAAGAAGGAAAGGAGGAGGAAAGAAGACAAGCCGGGTGTATGAGTAAGAATCTACAGGAGACGGGCAAATACAGACGGCGATCCAGAGGGCGACGGAGGGCCGAGAAAACAACGACGACCACCGGTATGGGCGCCGCGAGAGGATTGCGTTTCATTATTCCCCCGACTCAGCGTGGACACGACCGAGCACGTCGTATCTTACATGCGCCAAACCCAAGCAGCAAACCCAAATAGCAAAATGGAAAAAATCCAAAACAGAGGGAGGACAGCCACCGCGGGAGCAAAAGAAGGGCCAGAACGGGCTCGAGCTAGGGCAAGAAACGGGACATGCTAAGCGAGAGGAAGAAGAGTGAGTGAGCAGGTCCCTTGGAGCGGCCGTGCAAGGTGGCCAGGGGGGCTCTAACCCTTTTCCCAAGGAGGAAACGCTCCAATCTTGCCTTACTCCGTACGTCGTAGTCCCCCCGTCCCCCCCCGTCCCCCCCCGTTCCCTCCCCCAATGATCTCCCAGGAAATCCATCCGGCCTGCGTCTGCACGCGCTATGCCCTATCCCGTTGACGACCCCGACAGTAGCTCAGCGCCCAAGGGGGGGCCGGAGGCGGGACAGCTCTTTGATCCTTCGCCGTTGGGCCAACTATGAGCGTCCATCCTCCGCGCGGTGTGCGAAGGCGTTATGGGGTAAGATAACGCGACCTTGACAATCTGCATGCGCCACACGGCCGCGAGAGGCGGAGGGTGGTCAGGACGGGGTGCCCGCTGCGGGCTGACGCCGCAACGGGTGGTAAGACGCGACACAATGCAGCTGCGGTGCGTACGATATGCAGCATTTGTCCGCTCCAGTGCTCGCCATTGGATCTACGACGTACGCATCTGCCATCTGGTGGAGGGCGCAAACCGTTCTGGGGTGAGGCTCTAACCCTTGCAGGCGAGGACGTGAGACGGGCGGGCGGAAAACAACCTCGAGAATCCTTCGAGCTGCGCTGCATCGCTGCGCCACCGTTTCCAAAACGGAAAAACGGAGCACGCGGCCGAGAACGGTCCGTCATGAGAGAAAGAAAATACACGACGTAATCGAGCCCTGGTTTTCTACGACGCGTTGTACGGAGTAGGGATCTCGGGCCAACAGCGGCGATGCGCAGACGCAAACACGGGGGGGATTAGAAGGGATCGGGGGACGACCGGAAAGAAACAGACGAGGAGCCCCGGAAGACGTCAAACAGGAACGAGATGTCGCGGACGGAGGAAGCGGAGACAGCGGAGAAAACGGAGGCACGGAGGGAAGTGCGCCGCCGGTGGCACAAGGCTCGGGCTGGCACTGCCAAACGCGTGCAAACCTCGTGCAAGTCTCGTGCGAGCCGCGTGGGTGGGTTATAGGACGAGGATGGAAAGGAAACGACGAGAAATGACGAGAAAAGTAGAAACAGAGAAAATAGAGGAAGGAAAAGGGAAAAGCGCAGCAGTCACCGCAGCCTTGACAACGTGACAACTCGATAGCCCGTAACGAAGAAAACAGCGCAGGGTGAAGCTCAGAAGAGAAAAAAAAGAAGAAAAGAAAAAAAAAAGAAAAAAAGAAAAAAAGAAAAAAAGAAAAAAAGAAAAAAAGAAAGCAAAGATACAGAAGACTGTTTGCCGGCAGCCTGTTGGTGCTGGTGTTCTCCTCCATCGCTTCGTAATTAGTCATCCAAGTGCTCCGTTTCCGTGCGGGCTGGACGGATTGCCCCGGCCCAACGTTGAGCCGTCGTCACTCGACTCCGTTCCGGACCAACTTACGTCGTGCAGCCTCCTCTTCGAATCCCCGACGGCCCCACATTCGCACTCCGCTGCTGACAGCACAATGTACTTCTAGCGCCGCCAAGCGATCTGACGCGCAAAATGACGACGAAATGGGATGGACCGAACAGGCTGAAGGATGATCTGCGAATGCAAGGCTCGGACTGGAAGGAAGAGGCAGATCGAGGAAAAGAGGAAAAGAGGAAAAGCAGTACTTCTTTTGTAGCCGAGGAAAGGGAGAGAGAGGGGGGCGAAGATGTGAGAAAGGGGACAACAGAGCACAAAAGGCTAAGAAACAAAGAAAAACAAAAAGAGAAAGAAGAAAGAAGAAAGAAGAAGAGCGCAGGATCACAAAACGACCCATGCCGAGGGGCGCGGACAGAACTGCGGCGGGGACGGTGGCGGCGCGCGGGATGGCTGTTGGTACGCAAACGGCCGTTGTGGCCAAACGACGCCATCGATGCAACGACTGCGATACACGACGCGTGCCGTGTACGATCGGTACGATGTGTACGACGTTGGCGAGACATGGGCCGCGGACGAGTGTCCGCCGGAGACACAAAGGACGGGGGCGAGGGCGTTCAAAGATTAACACTATTGCCATTGAAGAACGCGAGAACGTCACGCGAGAGAGAGAGAGAGGGAGGGAGGGAGGGAGCGAGGGAGGGAGAAGGCAAACGAAAATAGCAATGGAATGGTTCCGCGATGCGGCTGGCGCTGAAGAGCCGCTTTCTCCGGCATGTCCAGAACCAACGGCAGGAAGCGGAGACGAGTAAAGACATAGAGACAGAAAGGAAAACAGGTCCGGCAAAAAAGACGAAAAAGGCAAACGAAACGGCAGCCCTTTCGAGACAGTTCGGGATCGGGCGCATTGGGGGAAAGGTCTCCCGGACGGTTGGGTGGCATAAGCAAACAAGGCGCGTCGACCATCGACCCCACGGCGCATGCGCAGTCCTCGTACGCCGGACGGGCCTCGTCAGACGTTGTCCTCCCTTGATTTGTTTTGGAGCGCCAAGGAGCCAAGCCTCTACACGCCAACAGGTACACGCCTGGCGCTTCCTCCTTTATTTCCCCTAATGGCAAACATTGCGAGTATCGCCACATGTATCCTGCCAGTGATGTGCTTTACCCGTGAGTCGACCCCGGCGATGCATCCCGCCATCCTGCCGTCCATGGACAGGGAAAAAGGAGGGCGTGTTCGATTTGTCCCTTGTCCTTGGCCTCCAAAACCCCCAATTGGCAAACGATGGCCGGCAGATGGGGCGCGTAGGGTCGTCCAGGGATCAGCGTAGAGGCCGGCAAGACCAGCAATGCTAGCCGTGGACACGGACCGCCGCGTCCCAGCCGGCGGCGACGGCCAGCCGCTCCGCCTCCGTCGCCGCGGCCAGCTCGGCCGCGCCCTGCTGCCGCCGCGCCGCGACCCGGTGCGCCTCCGTCTTTGCGCCCCACGGGGTCCCGCCGCTGCTGCAGCTGCCGCTGCCACCCGCGACGACGATCCGCTGCACCTCGGCGTGCAGGCCCTGCATCGTGTACGCCGGCACCGCCCAGGCGCCCGCGGCCGGCTTCAGCACCACGCCGCCGATGCCCTTGGCGAACCCCTTGAGCAGCCCCAGGCCGCCCGCCTGCTCGGCACCCCGCAGCGGCTGCGTCACGAGGCCCGTGACCCCGTCGTACAGGCCGAGGCCAAAGGCCTTGCTGGCCGCGCGGATGCTGCTGCCGAGGTCGGACACACTGGCACCAGGGTCGCCGCTACCACCACCCCTCCTGCTGCTGCCCATCCCCGCGATCCGCGGCAGCGGCCGCACGGTGTCGTCGTGGTACAGGCGCGGCGCATTGTGGAAGCCGCGCGCGAGCCCGACGCAAAAGTGCATGGGGCTCTGCAGGCCCGTCGACACAATGCGCCCGACGCTCTTGCCCGCCTGCACGGCCGTGTCGAGCGTCACGGCCGCCGACGGCGTGTTGCCGACCGTGACGCTGTTGGCCGTGCCGCTGCCGCCGCCAACACCACTGTCGCCCGCCGTGCCGGCCGGCGTCCGCTGAAAGAGCTCGAGCGGGAAGTCGGCCACGGCCATGGCGATACTGCTGAGGTCGCCGAGCAGGGCCGACCCGGCCGCCGTGATGGGGTCGGACGGCTGGTCGTCTGTGTGGATGTGGTACTCTTGTGCGCGGAATCTGGAGAGAGAGAAAAAAAAAGGTGTTAGTATACGATGGGGCTTACAATGCAAGCCGGCCAAACCGTCCAGACACCCCCCCCCCGTTCGTTCAGGGGCATACGTACAGCTGGAGGTCCGACGCGTCAATCGTGTCCTCCTGGAGCAGAATGGCTGCGGCCAAGGCACTGAGCTGCATGCGCCCTCTGGGACGATGTCTGGGCAGTGGCGTGGGGCACTGCCCTCTTCCGGTGGCGTCATCGTCGTCGTCGTCGTCGTCGCCTTCCTTCTTCCCGTGCGACGCAGAGCCGCAATACTGCCATGCTGCCACGCGGTCCGGCAGCATCGCGCAGCGCAGACGAGACAGGTCGAGGTGCTGGTGGAACGAGCGGGCGCCTGCCATGGTTCCGCCGCCGCTGCCGCCCGGGATCATCCCCTCGCTGCCGCCACTGCCACCACGGCCACCGCGTTCTTCGTCTTGGATTTTGGCGCCGAGCGCCGCCGCCTTTTCCTTGGTGGCTGGGAGCAGCGCCTGCTCGATGGCCGCCGCCAGGCGCGCGGCCGTCAGGCGGGGAAAGGGGACAGGCGCGGGGCCGGCGCCGCCATGCGCCACCAGCGAGCCCCAGAAGGGCTGGTCGCCGAAAAAGGGGACGACCACGGTGGGCAGGCCAAACCGCAGTCCGGCCGCGGTCGTGCCGGCGCCGCCGTGGTGCACGACGCAGGCCATGCGTGGAAAGAGCCATTCGTGGGGGCAGTCGGCCGCGAGGAAGAAGATGCCGTCGCCGTCGCCGTCGCCAGCACGGCCGCCGAGCCCGCTCCAGCCCTTGGCGACAATGGCGCGCGCGTCGGGCCCGAGGCGGCGGACGGCGTCGAGGACGGTGCGCGTCAGGCCCGCCGGGTCGTCCACGACGATCGAGCCAAACCCAATGTAGATCGGCGGCGGGCCGGCGGCGAGGAAGGCGGCCAACTCCGGGTGCGGCGTGTACGCCGGCAGCGCGGACTGTACGGTTCGCGTCCCTCGTCCCCGGGCATCCCGGGCATCCCGGGCATCCCGGGCATCGCGCAGCGCAGAGAAAAAGTACCCGGCCACGGTGATTTCGGCGCCCCAGTCCGGCGGCTTCGGAAGCAGCGTCGACGACCAGCAGTACGTCGTGGGCACGCGCAGGCGGCCCATCAGGCCGCCCTGGTGGAAGGGCGCAACGGCCAGGAGCGGCGACAGCGGCGCGAGGCCGAGATCGCGGACGCGGAAGCGGTTGATGATGTCGCCGAGGCCCTGCCAGGTGAGGCACTCGACGATCGTGTAGGAGATGAACGATGCGAAACCGTAGATGGAGGCGGAGGCGGAGGAAGGCGAGGCGGAGGCGGAAGCGGAAGCGGAAGCGGAAGCGGAAGCGGAAGCGGAAGCGGAAGTGGGGAGAGCAGCGGACGGCGACGACGACAGCGGCGGCAGCGATGCGGCGGGGATGCACGAGAGGTTGGCCAGCGGGTGCGGAAAGGCGCGCGTCGGCGTCCAGGGCATCGTGAACATGATGTGCAGCGGCACCCCCAGCGCCTCGGCGATGTGGATGTGCGCAAAGCTCGGCGGGTTGGCGATGACGGCGTCGGCCACAAAGGGCGGCAGCGCAGAGGGGCCGCCGCCGGCTGCGCCCCCCCCCTCTGGGCGGGGGGGCTCGTCGACCATCGACCGCAGGCAGCCTTGCAAGACGGCCTCGATGAAGCGGCGGCGCTGCGCAATCTCGCCGTTGGTGTATGCCTCCATGGGCGGGATGAGACCGCCGCCGCCGCCGCCGCCGCCGCCGCCGCCGCCGCCGCCGCCTCCGCCGCTGTCGCCATCGTTGTCGCCATCGTTGTCGGTGCCTTCCGTACCCTCCGTGCTGCTGCTGCTGCTGCTGCTGCGTCGGCCACGGCCAGCGCCGCTGTTCTGAACCATAAACGACATCAGCTCGGCCGGGTCGCCGCCGCCGATGTTGGCGAACTCGAGACGGCCGTCGTCGTCGTCGTCGTCGTCGTCGTCGTCGGCACCGTCGCCGCCTCCGCCGCTACTATCGGGCGCCTCCACAAACGCGCGGAACACGGCGTGCGTGACGAGGCGCACGCGGTGGCCGTAGGTGCGGCGCAGCACGTGGCCGAGGGCGACAAAGGGCTGGACGTCGCCGCGCGAGCCGACGACCTGAATGGCAATGTTGAGCCGCGGTGGCGGCGGCGTCTGCCCAGAAGATGCGAGCGGCAACGAGGGGGGCGGTGCGGCCACGGGCGGCGGCTTGGTGGCGGTCAGCAGCGCGGCCAGCCGGCCGGGATCGGTCTCGCTGACGGCAATGTCGACACGTCCGTCGTCTGCCACCATTCCAGATGCTGGTCAGTAGAGCTCTGAGAGAGGGGGGGTAGAGAGCGCGAGAGAGATTTCCTTTCCAGCGCCTAAAAAAAGAGGAAAAAACAAAAGCCTTACCCGTGATGGTCGCATCGGCCTCGAAGCCCGAGAGCGACGACAGGCGCAGGTGGTTGATGGACATGATGCAGCCGGGTTCCAGTATTTTTGCTGCCGCTCAGTGACTGCTGCGTGTATGTGTGTATGCTGCATGCGGTTCAAAGGAGCAAGTATAGAACGGCGATGCGAAGCAGCGCTCGACTTGCTCCTCCGTTTTACATACTTCGTCCTCCCGGAGGAGGGTTGACGCTCGGGCTGCCTCTTACCGCGATGCCAGCGCAGTGCACGCGAACCCCGTCATCGACAGTGAGGCCCCGTCCACGCAAGAGCTGGAAGAAACAAGGTTGCCTGCTCTGGCCAGGCCATCCTGTCTCAGCTTGTCATTGGACGCGTCGACGACAGCGTCGTGGAGGCGGAGGGAGGGAGGGACGGAGGGAGGGGGCGAACCAAGCCCAGCAAAAGTTCCAGTGCTGGCTGCGCAAGAGCTGTGCAAGAGAAACCGATGACGAAGGAGTAAGAAACGAGCTCTGGCGAATGAGTCCAAGACGGGGCGTAGCGGGCCTTTTTTTCTTCGTTAACCCCATGTTCTGGAAGCCTGGGCGTTGTTGGGAATGTCGCCACTATGTGCTGCGCTCGGGAGACGTTCGAGGCGGGCGAGTGTTGAGCAAACCCCAAAACAAAAAGCCCAAACGTGGAGAAGGCGCCTTTTTTTATTATTTTTTGATTCCCCTGGTTCTTTTGGCCCGTGTGAAAACAGCAGAATGCTCCCCAAAACAAAACACATAAAATACAGGTGGTTTTTTCCATCCCTCGCAGGTATTTTGCTTTTTTGTCTTTTCTTCGCCGCACCAAAAAAAAAAGAAAAAGATGACCAGGTCCATTCCATTAATCAACGTACAGAGGGGGGGGGGAAGACAAGGGAGACAACAGGAAAAGAAAAAGAAAAAAAGAAGAAAAAAAAGACAATCCTCCAACGCTCTTCGCCCGTCTCTCCTCGCTCCTCGCTCCTCCTCTCTCCTCTCGATGGGTTGTCGCCCCCAGACGCCTTGCCCCCGTCAGATCCCAGAAACCGCGCCCTCCAGAGTAGAGAGAAAGGAGCACTGCAAGAGACAGGCCAGAAAACCACGTCCACAGCAGGGACGCATGTCCGATTCTCTATCCCCCTCTCTGCCGAGCAACTGTTCTCCTCTCGTGCATCTGTGGTTGGCAGCATGTTCCTCGGGCCATGCGGCCGGGTTGGTCTGGGTCGTGTAGTGTGGTTGTGTGGTTGTGTGGGTGTGCGGTTGTGCGGTTGCGTGGTGTGTGAATAAGAATGCTTTTGCGTGTACGCGTGTTTTTGTGTGTGTGTGTGTTCGGTGGGTGTGGGATGGGTAGAGAAGACGGTTGTTTCGTCGGCTCGCAGAAAGGCGTGTTGGGCCACCCGAGCACGTGTTCTCCGCCGCCCTCTCGGCCCTTGTTTGTTTGGACGTGGCACGACAATCGTCGCCTAGCTCGAGAACCGCCGAGTAACCTTGGCAATGACTGTCTTGCGTCAGTGCTGAGGCGACAAAAGGTACAGGAGCATCTCCTGGAGATGCCTCGTTGGGAGCAAGAAAACCTACTGTGCAAGGCCACGACGCTGAAGATGAAGACGAGCGACAGCACCAGCACCACCACGGGGTCCACCTTGAGGCCGGGCGACTCGTCCGTGTACAGGCGCAGCATGGTGTTGCTGCTGCCGCCGGCGCCGGCCGCGCGCGTGCTGCTCGGCCGCGTGTTGGCCACCTTCTCCTTCTGGTCGGCGGCAGCGCGGCGGCGGATCTGCGTGCGCGCGCCACCGGGCGGCGGCGGCGGCGACGACGAGGACGCGCGGTTGATGGAGGCGCCCGAGGCAGCCGCGCCAGTCGGCGTCGGGGACGAAGCGCGTGGAGAGGACTGGCAGGGGGGGGGGGGGGGAGAAGGGGGGAGAAGGGGGGAGCAGTTAGCACAGCGGACAGGGGAAGTAGGGGGGCAGCCGAAGCAGACGAAGCAGACAACGCAGACAACACAGACAACGCAGACGATGCGAACGAGGATAGAGCTGCTTACCATGATGACAGGGAGAAGAAGAAGAAAAAGGGGATGCGAAAGAGCGACGAAGAAGAAGAAGAGGACGAGAGGAATTGGGCGGCGCGATAGGGAACCCAAAAAGAACAAAGAGGAAGAGCAAAAGAAAGCACGGAAAAGACACAAGACAAGAAAAAAAGAAAAAGGGCGAGAGAGGGCGAGAGAGGGTGAAAGGGGGCAGAGGTCGTCGTGGCTGGTGCGGGTGTTGGAGGTTCAGGGTTGGTCGTTTTCTTGTTCGCGTCCGGAATTGAGGCCACGACTACCCAAACTGCCAAATCGTTCCTGCGCCAGGACCCGTCCGTAAAGGGGGGGGGGGGGGGGGGGCCGGCCCGGGGACCGCCAACAAAATACCTTACAGGGGGGGGGGGGGGGGAGTGGACAGCGAAACGCAACAACATTTCTCCGGCCGTCTAGAGAGGCTGAGGGAAAGCACTACCCCCGGAATGACTGCCAGAAGCAGCAGGAGCTCAGCTGGGCGAGCTTAACGGCCCCCTGGAGCTATGGCAGCACGCGACGCTAGTTCGACGGCAGAGCAGAGAAGAAGCAAAGAAAAGAGCACGAGACCGCGAGACCGCGAGACCGCGAGACTGCGAAGCATCAAAACAACAACCACGGGGGATGAAGAGCGAATTGGCTTTCAGTGTGTTTTCACGGTGCATAAGCCAGGAATGGGTGTGGTCTCGCTGGGACACAAGAGGCACGGTCGAAAGAGCGTATCAATATTAAACCAGCTAGAAAATAGAAAAGAGGAAAGAAAGAAAAAGAAAAGGACGACGCATAGAGAAAGAAAAGATAAAAAAAAAGGCTTTGGCTTCGGCGGCTCCGTTTGTGCTTTCCCATGCCTCTGCTCAATATATATATGCAAAACACAATGCTATGGAATGGGCAAGCAACAGGGGAGAGGAGGATAGCAGGAAAGAAAGACAAGAGGAGAAAGAAAGGAGAGAAAGAGAAAAAATATCGTGACAGAGGACAAAAGAAAAAAAGTAGAAACAAGTAAAAAAAAAACATAAAAAATATCATCCTTTTTGTGCTGTGTATGGGGGTATCCAGGTGTCCTTTGTTTTGTGTTTCTGTTTTTTTTTGCCTCTCCTCGTCCCCCGGCTCCCCTTCCGTCGGTTCCCGTTCCGTTCGGCTCCTCGTTCGCGCAGGACAGAAGCATGCTTTCCTTGCCTCTATTGTTTTGTCTATCAAGAAGAGAAATACCCAAAAAGGCCGTGTTGGGGAAAAGAAAGGAGAGGCTTCGGTCGTCGCGGCCCGCTGCGGCCCGTCGTCGCTGCATTCGCGCCGCCTTCCCCCTTCGCTCCGCCCTTGCCGCGTCTGGACCGTGGGGCCCCGAGGCCAGCGGACAGCAGACACCACAGAGCAGAGAGCGGACAGCCGAAACCGCACGCAGTCACAGCTCCCACGGCCGAGGCAAGAAACAGCATCTTGGTTTGGAAACAGTGGGAAGAAGACGAAAAAGGCAAACTGGCTGCATTATTGCCAGTGGATGATGCCGCGTGCAGCCAACCCTGGACAACAAAAACAAAAAAAAAAACGCCATCCGCTATAGTAATATTATGAAGATTGGGGGGGACAAGGGCCAAGGAAAGGAAGAAGGCTCGCTTCAACACGCTTGCGCATGGCAGTCTCTCTTTCGTTTTGTGCCTTCTCCCCTCCTCCCGCTTCGCTTCGCACTTCTCTCTTCACACAGAACGGTTTTCTGCCGCCGCCGCCCATGGAGCAGCAGCCAGTTAATGGTAATGGCAGGGACGGGTCCAGAGGAGGGGAGCAAAATGGTGAAAGAGAAAATTTTGCCGTTTGAAACAAATCTGAAGGAGTTGCGAAAACTTTTTTTTGAATCAAAGAGTGACATCGAGAACCAGGCTGACATCCTGCACGGTGGGGCCAGCCAGGTCTTCGAGGACGGGAATCAGATCGAGGAGCTCGTTGTCGTGGGCATCAGAGAACCAGCTGCTGATCGGGACGGCGTGCTGCGGATGGAAGATGTAGGACGTCGGCGAATTGTCGATGATGATCGTGTCCTTCAGGTCGCGGCCGACCATGGACAGGTCCTTGACGTAGTTGCCCTGGTGGTTGTAACAGCTCTCGCGGAAGAGCCGGTGATGAACCACGTTATGAATGTCCAGCTGGTCGAGGAGCGGATTGCCGTACTTAGAAACAGACGCCGTAAACACGACCACCTCGTACAGCTCGCCCACCCGCTTCATGAACTGGTCCACGCCTGGCCGCTTGATGACATAGATGTTGTGGTAGTTGCCTTCGATTTCAACGGGTATTGTGAAGTCGGCTTGGTGGAGGATCTAGATTGTCACTGTCAGCCGCCTGTCTGCCAAAGGGGGTTGCACGCATTCCGGGAAACCTTACCTTGAATGAGCTGTGTACTAAGGTTTCGTCCAGATCAAGGACCAGGCATTTTCTCCCCTGTAGGCGCGGTTCAACGGGAGGCAGAAGAGCCGTCTGGCGCTGCGGGTCGACGGGGTCGGCAACGGCAACATTGTTGCTGGCATTGTTGTCGACGGCCGGCAAAGCGCTTGTTGGTGCCGGGCCAGGTGGTGGTGGCGGCACGTTGGGCAGTACTTCTGGGACCTGCGTCAAGACCTGTGCGCTCCTCGGGCTGGCAGACGCGGTGGCAACACCCGCGTCGTGCATCTCGGCATCGCCGTCCTCGCCGCCCCGCTGAGAGGCCGCCGATAAGGCGGTGTCGTCGGCAGGAGGGGCGTCTCCCGACCCCGTCTCCTGGAAGGGTGGGTCGACTGTCACAATCGGCGCTGCACCGGCCAGAGATGCGCGCTTCGAGTCAGAGTCGCCGAGCGTGGATGTGCCAGCGACAGCCGTTGATGCCGCCGTCGAAGACGACTGGTCTTGTAGGGATGTCGATCCGGAGCTGCGCTTCTCCTTGGAAGACGATGGGATGACGGTTGTTGTCGAGCTCTGGCCGCCGGGCATGTACTGTTGCTGTGGCTGGGTTGTCTGGAGAAGCGGCTCATCGGCGGTCGCCACAGCCTCTTGGTGGTGGTCGTTCTTCTCGTTGAGTGGGACGCGACCCGCAGCGCCGATCTCGTCGTTGGGGGTGGCTGTTCTCCGGCTGGCCGTGGCTGGGCGTGGCGGGAGGTCCTTTAGCTTGTTCGCGGGAAGAGGCTGCTCGTCTGCGTCGAGCGCATGTGCATCTTCGGGGACCGTGCAGCAGCCAAACAAGGCCAGAAAGCCGCCGCCCCCCTTCTTCCGCTTCTGGTGGGCGTTTGTTGCCACGGCGGGCGAGCTCGGCTGCGAATTGTCTGGTGTGGTCGTGGGGCCTGTGCCGACGCCTGACTGCTTGCTAGACACGCTCCCGTTGCGGTGGCGGCCGAGAAAACTGTTCTTGGATTCACGCGATTGGCGGCCGATGCTGTCGCGGGAGTCGCTGGCTGTGGCACCGCTGAGGCCGGTGGACGTCGGAGAGGGCTGGACTTTTTGGGAGGACGAGCGAGAAGGGACGTGGAGTAGTGAGCGGCCCTTTTTCTGGGCGACGGTTGTGATGGGAGATTCGGCGTTGCCGGCGCTGCTGCTTGCTTCTACTTGGACGTACGCTGCCTGTTCTTTGGAGCTTCCTGCCACGGTTTGTTGCGGCGTCTGCGACGGTGTATCGTGAGACATGTCTTCGGACGAGCCCAACAGAGCCGGACAAGTCGGCTGGGCGGGGGGAGATGTCTAGGGAAGTCCTTTTCCTGGGCGTCAGCGGCTGGGCTCTAAACAGAAAGAAGATAGGATGAGCAGGGATGAAGAGCAGAGGTGGCAGACTCGCTAACCCGTGTAGACGTGCAAGATGAGGACACAAATAACAGAAGCCAAGACAGGCTGTTTCTGCTGAAGGAGAGGGGGGGGGGGGGGGGGGGGGCGCGGGGGCCCCGGGGGGGGGGGGGCCGGGGGGGGCCGGACCCACGTGCCGGGGGG
>JADHKO010000115.1:0-27281 GCA_019925425.1 Ophiostoma pallidulum
CGCCGCCCGCCCCCCGCCCCCCCCGCGGCCCGTTGGTTGAGTTAGCATGCAAGAAGTGGGACAAGGGAAAAGCGTATGG
This sequence comes from Ophiostoma pallidulum, assembly GCA_019925425.1. Classification (NCBI taxonomy): domain Eukaryota; kingdom Fungi; phylum Ascomycota; class Sordariomycetes; order Ophiostomatales; family Ophiostomataceae; genus Ophiostoma; species Ophiostoma pallidulum. Next base: position 80 of record JADHKO010000115.1, read on the forward strand.
AAGAGAAGAGAAAGAGAGCACCACATACCTCGGCAGAGTCCTCAAACTCTGGCAGTAACAGAGCGCCAATGGCATATACCTAAGGTGGTTTAGAACGAGCACGCATGGTGCTTTCTCCCAGAATAAGGGGCCAACGGGCGTACCATGAAAACAAAGTAGGCCAGGGCCGGATTCATGCTGGACATGTCACCGCCCTCGTTTGCAGCTAGCACGGCATCCTCCCACTTGCGGAACGTGGGGCGGTGCAGAAAGGGATACTGGATGTGCACATTGGTGAAGTAGGCCTTGGATAGCAAAGTGCCAATGCCCCGCGTCGGTAGAGACTGCGGCATCGGAGCCAACTGCTGGCTGCCCCCGATGCCGCCGCCGCTGCCGCCACCAGCAGTGTCGAGAGCCATGCCGCCGCCACCGTTGATGCCGCGCATCCCGTAGGAGGACGACCCCAGGCGGCGCAAGGCCGAGCTGATGACGTGGCTGAAGGAAAAAGAGGACGAGGGACCAAAATAGAGCGGCTGGCGGCCGGCGGCATTTATACACAGGAGGCCGACCTCGGAGACAAGATCGTTTCCCATGTCGTCGGCCAGGTCAGTGGTGGTGGTGGCAGCGGCGGCGGATGCTGATGCCACGGAAGCAGCCCACGACGGCACCGTCGAGGCCGGCACGTCCAGATCCAGGTTCGGTTCATTGTAGTGGTCGTCGGCCACCTCGGGGTTGACACGGTAGAGTAGGCCCTCCAGCATGGCAACACGCTCTTCGAGCGACTGCATGTAGCCGCGCGGCCGGCACTGCTTGGTCGCGGGGTCCTCGACGAGGCATTCTAGACTGTGAGCGGGGGGGCTTCTGACTGCACCTTGTTTCTCGTCCCATATTTACCTCGGCCTGCACGGACGCAGTTACGACATGAAGGGCTCTGGCCGTCGCACTGGTAGTGTTAGACACGCAGGGGGACAAAGGGCTGGCCTAATCATCTGCAGGGCTCACCTTTTGCTTCCGCTTCTTGCAGTCGACGCAGGCAATGGTCGTGCGGTCGCCAACGCGCACCCGTTTGGCAGCTGCACCACCAGAAGAGTCTCTCACCCGGTCCATGGCATCGTTCTTGAGTGTGAAGAGATTGGCTTGCTGCGGGGCCTGGTAAAAGTGCTGTGTACGGCTCTCATATAAGGCACAGAGTGGGTAGGATGCCAATAATGAACTGGAGATAAGAATCAGCTAAGTCTATGGCTATCTCGAGCCCACAACCCACTTTATCACCTTGGCTCGCATCTAGTTATTCGCCGGGCGAACCAACCCGTATAGCGTGATAGACACGACTATTCGTACGAAAGTATCCCTTCAACGCCCCAAGAGCTGTCTACTCTACAAGCGAGAACCGTAGATGATAGACTCTATACACTCTCCGCACAGCCCGGCACAAATACGCGAAGCTGGCCACAGCCGTGGATCTCGGCTTCAGCGCCGAGCACAATGGGCCGTGCAGTCTCCGTCTCATGACCGACGTCAAGGCCCGTGATAATGGGGATCCCGAGAGGCTCCAATAGCTCGTGGAGCACCTTTGGGGGGGTTCACCGGTCAGCAGTCCGTCTGGCTACAAGCAAGTGCGACGCCGTGGTGTATGGAACTCACATCATACGGTTCGTAGTGGCCCGCTCCGTAGTCGCCAGCTGCGGTGAGCTGGCCAAACGCAATACCAGCAATAGATTTGAGGTTGGGGGCCCGCAGCAGGGCACAGAGCGAGCGGTGGATGCGATCTGGCTGTCAGAGGGAGGGTGGGAGAGAGGGAGGGGGTCCTGAGAGAGGCGGAAATGCGGAAAAGAAACTCACAGGCTGGTTCGCCCACTTCCTCCAGCAGCAGAATACAGCCGTCAAACATGGGCAGCAGCGCGTGCCCGCGCTTGTCTACGGCGCCCAGCAGCGACGCCAGGACCTGGATGTTTCCGCCCAGCAGCCGCCCCCGGGCCAGCGATCCGGGGCCCACCTTGCCGTAGCGGATGTTACCCGCAAATGTCTGCGTTAGCGGCACGGAGCCGCGCAGGATAGCCCAGGTCTCGTCCAGCACGCCCGGACCATATTGTGTAATGTTGAACACCATAGGCCCGTGGAGGGCCAGGACGCGCGCGCGCGCCCAGAGGTGCAGGCTCAGCACGGTGATGTCGGAATATCCCACGAGCCACTGGGGATGCTGGGCCAGATGCAGGTCCAGATGGTCCAGCATGGCGGCCGACAGGCCCTGCTCGATCAGCTGCGAGGAGCCGTAGCCGCCGCGGGCAGCCCAGACTACGCTGCCGGCTGCGGGCACGTCGACGGGCGTCACCACGGCGTCATACAGCTCCTTTGCGCGCGATGCGGCGTCGCCAGCAAAGTAGTTGAAGTGGTCGGTGACAGTGGCGGGCTGCTCGATCTGGTAGCCGGCACCGACCAGGTAGGCACGGCCGGGCAGCAGAGCCTGGTCGTCGAGGGCGCCGGCCGGCGAAAAGACGCGGACCACAAACGACGACTGCACGGGCGGGGGGCGGACAAAGTCGCGAGGACCCGAGGGGGTCGCCATTGTCAGCGTGCAAGGTTACGGAGATGAGCACGAGTACAGGAGGCCATGGGTACGGGAGAACAGACGACAGGAAACTTGGAGGCCGGAAGCCTGGTTGCGAGGACTAGCTGATCGGGATCTGCCGTTTGATATCAATACCCGAAACTATCGTGCTCGCGCACTGGTAGTCGTCCAGACCAGACTAACGCGTGGGTTTATGCATCAACCCCTAGGAGATTCCCGAGATGGCCAGAGGGGCAGTAGATACATCCAGAATTGCATGTGCCCGAATGCCTTGCGTAGTTTCCAGCCATCGGGACAGCATGCGGGTCGAAGAGGAGAGCCAACGCCACGGCGCGCCTGGCCGTATTATGTGGAAGAAATGTTGTTGATACGCCAAGCGACGTGGGTCGATATCCGTCACCTGACCTCTTTTGGTGGCTGCCTTGTGGTGCTCGCACGTGACCGCACTTGCCAGGGACCAGCTACTACTATTACCGGCCGACCACAAACCCCACCTACATACGACAGAAGCTGCAGCCAGCCACCGTTGCGCGCGGCCCCTGTTTCTCTTCAGTGGGCTCTTCCGATTGGGGACGACCGGCTCTCTTGGAATCCACGACAGCTTGCCACTTTGCATCCGCTTCCGACGACGACCGGCAATCGACTCTTCGGCCGCGATCTCCTCCCCCGCGACGTCGTCATCCTCCGTGCCATCCTCCGTGCCTGCATCCGCCACCACCCGGGGCTCTCCCCTTTTCCCTCCGACGGCCCCGACGATTCCCACGGCGCCGAGCATCGGCGAGGCCCTGCACCGTTACCTTCTGTGCCCTCCCCTGAAAGAGCAGCCGTCGCCCGTCCCACCGCAATGGCTGCGCCAGTTCTAGTCGACGACCAGGCCCGCCTGCTCGAGGATGCTCTCATCGCTGTCCGCCAGCAAACCGTGCTGATGCGCAAGTGTCTGGACACGCCGGGCAAGCTGATGGATGCTCTGAAATGCTGGTATGCCCCCCCCCCTTTTTCCCCGTGTGCTGCCGACGGCCAAGACTGCTCAGCTACTTGCTGCCTTCTCCTCTCCTCTACTAACTACCCCCTCCCCCCCCCAGCTCGACCCTTGTAGCTGAGCTGCGTACAAGCAGCCTCGGTCCCAAGCAGTACTACGAGCTCTACATGTCTGTCTTCGACGCCCTCCGCTATCTTTCCGTCCACCTGCGCGAAAACCACCCCGTCAACCACCTCGCCGATCTCTACGAGCTTGTGCAGTACGCCGGCAACATCGTCCCCCGACTGTACCTCATGATCACTGTCGGAACTGCCTACATGGCCATTGACGGCGCGCCGGTCAAGGAGCTCATGAAGGACATGATGGACATGAGCCGCGGCGTGCAACACCCGATACGCGGCCTCTTCCTCCGCTACTTTCTGTCCGGCCAGACCCGCGACTACCTCCCGACCGGCGACGGCGATGGCCCCGAGGGCAACCTGCAGGACTCCATCAGCTTTATCTTGACCAACTTCGTCGAGATGAACAAGCTTTGGGTGCGGCTGCAGCACCAGGGCCATTCCCGTGAGCGCGAGCAGCGCACGCAGGAGCGCCGTGAGCTGCAGCTGCTTGTCGGCACCAATATTGTGCGGCTCAGTCAGCTCGTCGATCTTGAAACGTACAAAACTACCATCCTCGGCCCGCTGCTGGAGCAGGTCGTGCAGTGTCGCGACGTCCTGGCCCAGGAGTACCTGCTCGAGGTCATCACCCAGGTCTTCCCTGACGAATTCCACCTCCACACCCTTGACCAATTCCTTGCCGCCGTCTCGAAACTCAACCCGCACGTTAATGTCAAGGCCATCGTCGTTGGCCTCATGGACCGCCTGTCCAACTATGCTGAACGCGAAGCGCAGAACCGGCCAAACGACAACCGGGAGAAGATGGAGGAGGAGGCGCTCGTGGCCCTGCTAGAGAAGACCAGACTGGGTGCCACAGACGCTAGCACGGACGCCTCCGCCACAGCTCCGTCCGATGCGTATAGCGCGCCACCTTCAGGGGACGCAACCGCCAGTGAGAGCAGCCCGGCCGACTTGCAGCCAGTGTTCGATACCCCCCCACCAGGCACCTCGACGACTGAGACAGAGGGCGCTACGGCCAACGGTGGCAGCGACAACGGTGGGGAGAACGGCGAGCAGACGGCTGGAGGAGAGGGCGAGGGAGTCCGCGCCATCGGTGGTGACGTGCATCTGTACGAGGTTTTCTTCGGCCAGGTGAAGCAGCTTGTGTATGCGCAACAGCTACCGATCTACGACACGATTGCGCTCCTCGTTTCCCTCACTAACCTCGCAATCAACATCTACCCCGACCGCCTCGACTACGTCGACGAGACTCTGGCTTTTGCTGCCACAAAAGTGCAAGAAAGCATCAACGACCCCGTCTTCCATGGTGACGCAACGCAGCAGAGTCTGCTAGCCTTGCTGCAGGCGCCAATCAAACACTATGTTTCAATCTTCACAGCCCTTGCCTTACCGACGTATGTGCCGCTGTTGCAGTCACAGATCTACAGCACCAAACGGGCCGTTGCTGGCGAGGTGGCTCGGAGCCTGCTGCGCCACCAGACGTCTATTGTTACGCCTGAGCAATTAACAAACGTCCTCGATGTGCTCACGGTCCTCATCGTCGACACAACGCCGGCTCCCACAGGTCCGCAGCGAGGACGCTCGTATGAGTCGGACGAGACTCTGGAAGAGCAGGGCTGGCTTGCCCGCATCGTACACCTCCTCAATGCCGAGAACAACGATACCCAGTTCCGGCTGCTGCAGCTTACGCGCAAGGCCTTTGCCAACGGCAACGAGCGCATCCGCATCACTACACCGCCGCTGGTCACAGCTTCGATGAAGCTCGCCCGTCGATTCAAGTCGCGTGAGCACTACGATGACAACTGGTCGTCGCAGTCGTCGTCTCTGTTCAAGTTCATGCACTCGACGGTCTCAACACTCTACGCGCGCGCCACCACGGGGAGCTCAGGCGCCGGCAGCAGTGGCGGTGCCGAGCTGGCACTGCGCCTGTTCTGCGTGTGCGGCCAAACGGCCGACATTACAGGCTTTGAAGAGGTTGCATACGAGTTCTTCGCGCAGGCGTTTACAGTCTACGAGGAGTCCGTGTCCGACTCGAAAGCACAGTTCCAAGCCGTCAGCACCATGGCCAGCACGCTGCACCAGACGCGCAACTTTGGCCGCGAAAACTACGACACCCTTATCACCAAGTGCGCGCAGCACGCGAGTAAGTTACTCCGCAAGCCAGACCAGTGCCGAGCCGTGTACCTGGCCAGTCACCTATGGTGGGCGACGCCGATTGCCTCCAACAACGAGACGGAAGAGACAGATGTAAGACTAAACTTTTTGCCAAAAATCCCAGCCGGCCCTCCAAGGTGCCCTTGTGCCAATGCTAACCGTGTTAAAAACAGCTGTACCGCGACGGCAAGCGCGTGTTGGAGTGCCTCCAGCGGGCTCTGCGTGTCGCCGACTCGTGCATGGAGCCGTCCACATCGATCGAGCTGTTTGTCGAGATCCTAGACCGCTATGTATACTACTTTGACCAGCAGAACGAATCAGTAGGCGTCTCTTCTTCCTCTGCGATTTTGGCCTTCGGTCTTTCTATCCTGTATCACGCAATTGACTAACTGTTCAAACAGGTCACAACAAAGTACCTCAACGGCCTCATCGAGCTTATCCATTCCAACCTGGCGAGCAACCAGCAAGAGTCGGTGTCTGTTGAGGCCAGCAAGAAACACTTCCAACACACGCTCGAACTGATCCGCATCAAGGAGTACGATGGCGTTGTCTTGACACCCAAGTAAGAAAGCTGCCAAGGAGGAGGGCCAGCTGTGATGTTTGTCAATTATAATTCCTGTGGTGGTCTCTGCTTTTTCTGATATTTCCTCCTCTCGTCTTCCACCTATTGTTTTTATTATTTTTGCTTTATTTGCATGTCTCTCATGCGACACTGCGCTTCTTCTGCCTGTCCGATTTATTTGTCAAGAGTAGAAAAGGCTGTATCTATGTAAATCCCCTTTGACACTCTGCCACGTCTGCTTCTTGTCTCTTCCTAAATAATTACTTCCTATACCAGTATCACATAGCCTCATACCTGTTAACGAGTCCAGGGAGAGAGCCACTGACAGACCGACCAGCGTCTGGTCCATCAGCCATTGAATCTAAGCCCAGCGCGATCAATTATGAAAAAAAGACAACCCTAGATGTGAAAACAAGAGGCAATGTCATATTCGCAAGGATATATAAAGGCAGGAGAAGATATATAGGCAGCAACTACCATGTAGACAATGGAAAAAAACGAAGAGATACGAGACGGCAGGACGGCGAGGGACCATCGACAGAAAAGGCAACCCGAGATGAAGACTGAACGCCGTAGCAATGCAGAAAATGGAGACCCGACAAAAAAAGACTGAAGAGAAGGGGGGGGGGGGACCAGCAATTGTGCCACCAACCCTACATACACATGCACATGGACCCCAGGCCGAACAGACGAATTCCAACCTCGTCATTACTCGATCAGACGAGCGGCGGCTGTCAGGAAGAGGTTCGCAATCCTGGCCACGGTCCGGTTGGCCTCGGCCCACTCACCGGCAGCGACCAGGTCGCGCACGGCTGGGAAGAGGTCACCGTCGTAGCTGGACCACAGCTGCGGGCCGAACACGACATGCTTAAACTGCGTGCGGTTGGGAATCTGACTTGTTAGAATGATGTCCGGCAGCATGGAGAAGGACAAAAACACGACGAAAAAATAATAAGAAGAAAGAAGAGAAAACTTACTCCGCCACCAACTTCCAGGTCAAGAAGGTTCGTCTCAAACTGTGCCATGCGGGCCACATACTCGGTCCGCTGTTGGCCCAAGCCTGACGACTCCCAGCCGCCGGCCGACAATACTTGGTTCTCCCACTTGCGCTCCCAGGCCGTAAACTCGCGCACGGCGTCCAGAATCGCTTCGGCAGCACGCTGGATGCCGCCGAGGCTCACTTTGGCAGCCTCGCCGCCCGGACCCGCCGCCTTCTTTGCGGCGTCAACCTCGCCCTGAACCCACGCCACCAGGTCCTTAACCCAGATCGACAGTGCCGCGCCATAGGTGGCCATGTCAAAGGGCAAGATCGGCCGATCGGCCAGCTCGATCAAGACCAGGCCGACCAGCTGGCCGAGCATGGCGTGGTACACGAACCCCGGGTCGCCCACGTGGTCCATCCAAGCAAAGTTGTCGTAGCTGCTATGCGCCGGGTAGCCCGGTCCGTCGAAGTGCAGGTCGAGCGACGACACGCCTGCAATGTCCTGAAAAGCTGTGTAGTCGGAGCCAGCGCCCAGCACCTCGAGCCGGCTGCCGCGCTTCTCCCACAGATCATGTAGAGACGCGTTGGCATGCGGGTCGCTGACCCGTTTCATGATCTGGTTGAGAAGCCCAGAGAAGACGGGCGAGCCGGCCGCGTGCAGTTCGCCACCTGTGACAGCCGTATCGAGGTTGATGTAGGCAAAGCCGTCGCGGCGCAACATGTCGATGTTGCGCTCGACGTACTCGGTTGAGCCGATCAGATTGTACTCCTCGGCGTCCCACGACATGAACTCGATGGTGCGCAGCGGGCGCCAGCCGCGGTCCAGCAGGTCGCCAAAGATGCGGGCCAGCTCCAGCATGACGGCTGTGCCCGAGTGCGGGTCGGTCGAGCCAAAGGTCCAGGAATCACGGTGGTTGCCGATGATGACCTTTTTGGCAGACTGCTCAATGCCGATAATGCGACCGTACACGTTCCAGATGGGCTGCTGGGTCTCCTCGTCCTGCTCATTTTTCAGGCGGACGATGGGCGAGCCCGTTGCGTCGCCCGTCCACCATTCGCCCACCTCGGGCACGCCACCTTCCCAGTCTTTCGGCACGCGCTGACCAACGCCCTTGAGATGTTGCAGAAGTACCTGAGCATCTCGCCAGGCAAGGGGTAGACTCGGAATCTTCACAAGGCCTGGTGAGTTCTCGGGCGTCATGCGAGGCAGGCCCTTCTTACTCTCCCAGCCGGGTGTCAGAACGTCGCCGATGACGTAGTTCATCAGAGAGACGGAGCCCCGCTGCACGCCGTCGGCGGGCATGTAACGGCCCTTGGGCGCAACGTCTCCGTGCAGGAAGCCGTCGTCCTTGGGGTCGCTGTAGATGAGGCACCCCGCAAAGCCCGCCAGCTCGGCAGCCTTGACTTTGAGTGCTCTGTCACCCTGCGTGCCGTAGTGCCGAACCAGGGCAATGGCCCCTTCGGTGACGATGCCGCTGTCTCTGAGTTTCTGGAAATCCTGCCGCGCGCCGTAGTTGGCATAGATGAGAGGACCGCGTACATCGCCGGCTTTAGACAGGCCGTGGAAGACGTAGGTCTGGTGGCCGGCCGTCTCACCGCCGACCTCCTCCTCTTCAAGCTTGGCTGTCCAGATGGGTTTCCCGTCGGCGCCCAGAATCTCGACAGCCCGCCCGTCCTTCCGAGGGTAGTTGAGGTACACATAGTAGTCATCGACGGTGACATCTTCGAGCTTGTATTTCTGGAAGAGATTCTTGACGTCGATAGCGAGGGCAAAGTCGCCCTCGGTGCCCGCCATGTGGGCGTAGCTGGTAAAGTGCTTGGACAGGTCGCGCATGCGCTGCGGGTTAACGCTCATCTGGATGTGCAACCGCAAGCTCTCCGGGTCGAAGACTTGGCTGCCGAGGCGGCGCGAGAGGGAGGAGAAGAGGTCGCTCATGAAAAGCAGGTAGACAAAGCCGATGACGACAAGGATGGCAATAATGCGAGCCGAGACGACCAGCGCGGCTGTGCCAGTCAAGTTGCTCATCCACGCCGGCTTGCACCCTCGCCTCGACGCGGGTGGCGCTGTGCCGTCTGCGCCCGCACCCGCGCCCGCGCCATCCTCGTCGCTATCGCGGCCGCTCACGCGCGAGAACCCTGCTAGGCGGCCAAATCGGCTGCCGAAGCTTGGCCTGCTGCTGTCAGCGCCGTGCGCGCTGCTCGGCAGCTGTAAACGTATTCTCGGCATGGACAAGCGCCAATTCAACGCCCATTTCGGTAGGGACAGTGAGAAGCCCTTGCCAAAGATGGACGGCCGGCCACGCTGCCGACTGCGGTCGGTGTCAAGCGGATCTTCCATGTCCAGCTCCAGCATCTCCCTCCGCACGTACGCCTCCTCGTCGATGTCGTCGCCGTGGTGTCCGTGCCGGCCGCCGTGGCCATCATCGCTCGAGCTCCACGTGCTGTCTTCGTCATCGGTCTCGACCGTCGGCGGCTGGTAGCCACCAGGTCGTGGCCGGGAGCCCCTGGCCGAGCCGTTGCGGCTGCCATTCGTAGCAGTCGAGCCGTTTCTGTGGTGGGTCCGGCGCAGGAGGGATCGGCTCTCGTTTTCAGGGGCATAGAATGCCTCGCCCATGGGCGAGAGGGGGTCGAAGTTGGAGGGCGAGGGCAGCGGACCATCGCTGTGGGAGCCAGCGCCGGACACGGCCTCGTCGTATGTTGGAATTGGCGGGTCATAGGGCTCGCCGTCGGCAGGGTGGGACGGCATCGTGGCCGGGGAAAGGGGGTTTTTGGCTTCGTGGCAATGGATCGGCGGTGAGATAATGAAGGAGATACAATCGGGGTTGCAGAGGCAACCAGCGAGAAGCGAGAAGCGAGCAGCAAACTCCAGTCGCCGGGGCCGGGGCCGGGGTCGGGATCGGGATCAGATGCGCTGGGAAGTTAACGCGATGGAAACGGGAATCAACGGCGGACAGGGCAACGAATGGCCCGACGACGCAGGACTAGGAAGTGAGAAGAAGAACCACGAGAAGCGTGGGTCACAGAGTCGGGGGGCAAGACAACGGGACTGCGAAACGCGCATCGGGTCCAATGGCGACGCAGCGATGCAGATGGTATTTGAAAGAGTGACGCGAACGGCGAGGACGGCGAGGACGGCGAGGACAACGAGAACGGCGAGGACGACGAGGACGACGAGAATAGCAGTAGCAAAAAGGGGCCTACGGGGCCATGGTAGCTACCGACTTGGTGTACCGGTCGAGCTGGGCGGTGCTCGGGATGGTAGGACGCAGACGGTGCAGTCGTTGCGTTGAGGCAGTTTGCTAAAAGGCTTGGTAAGTGTGTTTTAATTCGCACGCTGTCGTAATCGTCTCCCCTGATCGAGCCTGGCGCTGCGGCTGCTGGCGTGTTGCCGGCTCGAGTCTCAGCTTCCTGAAATCAGGGGTGGGCACGCGAGCGAGCCGTTTAAGAGCACGTGCGCATCCACGTGCCGGCCCGGGCAACAGCCCCTGGCGGCGGACCTAGAGTTCGGCCTCGAGTTCGGCCGCCGCTTGCGCTTGGCAAGTTTGTTTTGGTTTCTTTCCCGGCGCATACTGTATATTTCTTCAGAGACAAGCCAGGGTTTTTGGACTGTCGAGGACGCCCGAGACGTGGCGGGTTTGCGGGTTGCGATGCTGTGTAATGTAGAGGGGGGGAAAGAAGCAATGAAAAGAAAAGAAAAGCAGACGAAGAAAACGAAAGGCGGAAAAATAAAACAAATGAAAGAAGTTATGAACGATATCTGCGAGGTCGCATCATTTCATGTCCCAAAAACCCATGATGTTCCATTTGAAGACGAAACTCTCGACCACGGTGTGGTCAAGGCTGTGCTTTCTCTCTCCTGGCTCCTAATTTATCCAGTTGCATGTCTCTGGACGTCAGGGCTTCTCTCAGCCTTCCTTCCTCTCCCTTCTCAAGCACCTATTCATCTTACATTTTCCCGACAACTTCGACCGTGAGCCGGCTTCCCCTGCTTTCAAGCACGTTCCCTGTGGCAACACCTGCGGCCTCGCGATGGTCCCGTCCCTAGATTGGGCAATTCCGGGTTTCTAGATCTCTGATGTTTGGATATCAGGTTCATTGTCGCGCGTGCGACGCTGGTCCGTTATTTCTGTCGCCCCCTGCTTCTCGTGCTGGTCCAGGATCAAAACAAATAGCCGCAATCAATCCTCGCAAATCGATTTGGCTGTACGTGGTCCACGATATTATCCTGTAGCCGGTCCCTTGCGGTCTCCTCTTCCCCTTCCCCTTCCCCTTCTTCCCAATTTCTCCATGCCACTTTTGAGATTTTGCTCATGGGTGGCAATATACAATGGCACAATGCATCCAATTTACATCGTAGCCCGCGGGCGTGCTCAAGGAACGTTGCTTCCGCTGCGTACCACCCCCTTTCTGCTACATTGAGAGGGCCAAGACGAGGTTTCTTTACCGCTTTCGCTTCCAATCGCCTTTGGGGGGAAGAATGGTCGACGAGATTTCCCCTTGCTGTTCCGGGCGAGTGAGGAGTGCCGAGCGCCAAGATCGAGTCGCCGAACTATTGCTAATAAAAAAACACACGGAGCAAACAAACCTCAACGCGGAGCACATCCTTGTAATTGCTGTATTGTATGCTATTTTTTTTTCACGCTGTCTCTTATGTCTTCCAATCTCAAATCAACGGGAGGTCTAAAATACATAGCCGAGCTCGACATATGACGAGTTCTCGGCCACCAACGGCAGGCCAGTAGTCACAGTAGCCGTTTTGGCCCTCCTGGCATCCTTGTCTTGCCGGGAGGACGAAATGATGATAGGGTAAAGGGCACCGTCGGGGCACGATTCCCACATGTATAAGACGGTGGCCACGGAATCCCTACGTCGTTACAGAACCTACAGAACAAGAAATTCTGTGTCTCCCTTCCGTTCCTCTCGTCTTCCCTTGTTTTGCCAGACACCCTCACGCTTTCCTGCGTCTACTTTGCTTTGCGGTTTTGTTTACAGTCATTCATTTTTTCACCGTCCTCACTCGTCTGCTCCCATCAACCTCACCCCATAAGAAATGGCACCAACACTGAACGTATCGATTGCTTGCCTGGCGCTTTTTATTGCGGCCGGCCTCGCCTCCTCAGCCATTGGTGACAATGAGACCCCCAATGAGACCACCGCACTCGCCTGCACGCACAGCGTGACCGCTAAAACAGGAGACTCGTGTGCGTCGATGTCAGCCGCCAACGGCCTGACCGTCTCACAATATCTGCAGATGAACCCTGGAGTGCGGAGCTGCACCCTGACTGTCGGTATGGCATACTGTGTTAGTACAGACGCTGATGTCCCGGCCGCCGTACCGCCCCCGGCATCCTCGGCACTTGCACCGTCGGCAGCGGCCCCTTCAACGGGAAGGTCGCCGGGTCGGCCGGTGTCGCCGTCGTCCTCCGGAGTACCCTCGCCCGCCGCCCCCTCGGGCCTGGTCCCCAGTCCGGACGGTAGTGACGGCATCTGCGGCGGCCAGTACACCTGCCTGGGCTCAGTATACGGCGAGTGCTGCTCAGCCAACGGCTACTGCGGCAACTCGGCTGAGTACTGCGGCGAGGGCTGCAACCCGGCGTTCGGCGAGTGTGGTATTTGCGCCGCAGCCGGCGCTGCGACGACGGTCACGGCCTTCTTCACGTCAACGTCGACGGTCGTGAGCACAGTGCACTCCACGGCGCTGCTCACAGTAACAATCACGGCGACCAGAGTCTCGACGGTAACAACGACGGTTACAGCTACACGGACGACGCTTGTCGCGACGCCGACGCCGGTTACGCAGGGTGTGACCAGGAACTGTGAGTAGTGGGGTGGCCAGAACAAAGAAACAGCAGCTGCAAAACGAGCAGACCAACGGACTGATTGATCAAATAGGCGTCAAATGGTACCTGGTGCGGGCTACGGATAACTGCCGCCGTATTGCGACGTCGAACAGCGTCTCCCAGGCACAAATAGCCTCATGGAATCCTAGCGTGAGTGAAAGACCACCTTCCCCATGACGATGGCGATTGATGACGGCGACTGACGTGCTATGCTCTTGCAGTTCGACTGCGACGATATCGACGACATGGCCGGTGACTACATCTGTATTGGTGTCCAGACGCCGTCCGTCGGTGGGTCGTTTGGTGGGATTTGAGGTGCCTTTGGTGGTGGACGGCTGTTAGAAGGAAGAAGAGGGAAGAGGGAGGAAAAGAAAGGAAGACGGAAGAAACGAAGACAAGACAAGGCCGAGATAAAAGCAGTAGAGAAGAAAGGCAGCAGGGGCTGTTTTGTTCATTCCAGCATACCCCTGTCATCAACAGATTGTACGGCAACCGTGGCAATCTCTTAGATACGGAGGAGATGTGCGCCCAATGCATTCTGAATGGCCCCCGCGTACCTCTTTCTTTGCCTACTGTGATCGCGGGCTCTCTCTAGTTGTCTAATACCGAAAACGAAAACGAAAGCACGTAGGCATTCCTGCTATGCCTGACCGTCCAGGGCCAAGCTCGCCCAGGCTAACACAAAAAAACCACGCTCACAATGCCAGCCACTGGCCGATGCCACCACGAGGAACGCCGTGTTTCTCTCCGTCCATTCACCGTGTGACCCAAATTTGATATTGAGCCAGCTCATAATATCCAGACAGTCTTTCCTTTCCTTGCACGGCCCTCCTTCTCCATTTCCGTTAATTTTGCATTATGGAGAATCATACCCGGGGGTCAAGCTCCTTTGATCCAGGAGCGGGAAGCGAGGCCTGAGATGCACAAGGCGCAGAAAGCCAGACAGTCAGCAAAGGGTTGTTCCGTGGCCCGCGGCTGAACAAGATTAAGTACGAAAATGAGGCCGGCCCAACTCACCGGCTCAGACAGGATGCTGGGATCGGCAGTGTTAGCCTGGACAATGGTCACGCCGCCACTGCCGTTGTCGGTGGACGCAGCAATCGTAGTGACAACGGGCGCAGCGGTGTCAACAGCCGTGCCGGAGCTCTTCAGGGCGCTGATTACATTCTCCGTGGTCTCCGTCTTAGTGCTGTCGAACGAGATTTCACCATCACCAACTACGATCGCTGGCGAGTAGGCGCCGAGGTTGATGTTCAGCGGCAACGGGGACGCCGCCGTTAGAGATGTGAGGAGGAGCAACTGCAGGAGTGTCACGACTCTCGTAGCGAAGAAGACCATGGCCGCGGCTGTGGTGGTGGTGGGGTGGTGTGACGGGTGGGATGTTCAAAGAAAAATGTGAGGAGTGTTGGCAAACGAAGAATCAAACAAGTTGATTGTTGAAGGACAAAAAAGACGGTGACAACACGAGAGCAGCGCCAGAGCAGAAAGGGAAGGGAGAAAACAAATTCAAGTCGCAGCCCGGTCGGTGATTGAAAAGAGACGGAAATGTTGTATTAAGAGTTCCAGGCCGACTGCTGTCGACACCTCGAACCAGGAACCGTCTTGCAACAGCCAAGGCGACCATGCTGTTGCATGTGTTGCAGCCGTCGCAGCTGTCACTGCTCTTGGTTCTTGTCTCGTGCCCCTGGTTCTCGCGGCAACGATGTCAGCCGCCAATGACAGCACGCTTGTCGTTTCTGTTTCTCTTTTTCTCTTTTTCGCTTTTTCGCTTTCCCTTTCTCCTGCTCCCATATTTTCTTCTGTGTGTCCTGCAAAACCCCCCCAGCACGACCCACAACGCTGCAGGGGTCTCTCACACCTTAGACGTGTCGATGAAGGCTGGGGCACAGCCAAGGCCTTGGCGGTCGGGCTGTTTCTCAAACAACAGCAGCTTTGAGTTTCTGCCAAGGGCGCAAGGAGTTTCTCCGGTTGGATCTGCTGCAGTCAAACAAGACACAGACTACGGAGTACTCCGTAGAGCACAAACGCGCCCCCTTTCCTCCATTTCTCGACAGGGGCATATCGTAGAGATTATTCTATCGTCCCAATGCCGGCGAATCTTGGGCCATTGAGAAAGCCACACCAAAGGTATCGCCGCCCTCGAGAACCGTGTCGTCCCTCCCATTCAGGCGGAGGCAGCGGTGAGAGAGCCTCCCTAAAGGACATAGGCTTGCGGCTGCTATGCTTGCAGAGCAGCACCCGCTTGCTGGCGAGTTCATCCGGGTTCCTTGGCTGCGCCGACAAGGCTGGACGCTGGTCAAGTTGGCAGAGTCTGTGATGCGTGTGATATGAGGGAACTCGCTTATTCACCTTTATCGCGTGGTGCTGCCGACGCAAATGTTGTGTCGGGGAGCGGCTGCACACGGGCTGGATGGGGGAGTCCACATAGAGGAGTAGTGCGCGGCCACTGGCATCGCGAGTCTCGAAACAGAAAAGGCACCGGCAACCTCGCTGCACGGCAATAGCCTGTATCTCTTGCCACATCATCGCTTCTCCGCACTGTAATCACCGGGCCGCCTGCAATTTGGCAGAAAGCCAAATCGCCAGTCGAACCATTACGAGGTTATCTCGGCTCTTGCTCGAGCCAAAGAGAAAAGGGAAAGGGCTTGCACATGCCTTGTCGGCGTCCTGTCAAGCGGCCGCTTCGAAAAGGGTCTCCCATAAAAGCAAATATGGTCATACTGGTCTCAATGACAGGGGTGGGAGGCAGCAGACCGTCAGAAGGAGACGGAGCAATGAACTCTGAGTCGTTGTGAACAACCGTCTTCCCTCTCTTCTTGCACGGCGGCAGACGCTATTGACTTCGTTCTCTCCTTGGCATGATGCATCGTGGCCATCTCTTGCTGTCCGCCGCAGCCTTCGCGGCCGCTGTGGCCAGCACGGCGTTGGCTGGCCGCTTGATCGATGGCAGCATCA
This sequence comes from Ophiostoma pallidulum, assembly GCA_019925425.1. Taxonomy (NCBI): domain Eukaryota; kingdom Fungi; phylum Ascomycota; class Sordariomycetes; order Ophiostomatales; family Ophiostomataceae; genus Ophiostoma; species Ophiostoma pallidulum. The sequence goes on from JADHKO010000115.1 coordinate 16,219, forward strand.
CCGCCCAGGCTTCCACCGGCGACAACGCCACCTACGACTACATTGTCATCGGCAGCGGTCCCGGCGGCGGACCCTTGGCCTGCGACCTGGCCCGCGCAGGGTACTCGACGCTGCTGATCGAGGCGGGCGACGACCAGGGCGACAACCCCGTCTACTCGGAGCTCGGCAACTTCCTCGCCGCCGGCAACGACCCTGCGTCGCGCTGGGACTTCTGGGTCAAGCACTCGGACGACCCGGTACGTGAGCTCAAGTTCGAGCACTACACGTACCGCTTGCCCAACGGTTCCTTCTACGTCGGCACTGAACCGCCGGCCGGTGCCGCGCCTCTCGGCATCCAGTACCCACGTGCCGGCACGCTCGGTGGCTGCGCCATGCACAACGCTGGCGTTTGCTCGTTGCCACAGGACTCTGACTGGAGTATTGTCGTCAACATGACCGGCGACTCCTCCTGGGAGGCCAGCAAGATGCGGAAGTATCTGGTCAAGGTGGAGAAAAATCAGTATGTGGCTGCCGGCACAGAAGGCCACGGTTATGATGGTAAGAAGCAAACCTACGCGCCCCTTTCCTCGCGCCGTCATTTTCAACTGCCTAACATGAGACCCCCCCCTCTCTCCAGGTTGGTTGGCCACGTCGGTTCAGCCTACCTTCTGGGCCCGTAACAATTCTCTGCCGGCCACCCGCGTGCTCAAGAAGATGGCCGAGCTCACCGGCCAGAACGTCAGCGACGTTGCCGACCTCGTCGGCAAGGACATCCTCGGCGACTACCCCGACAAGGACACCATCTCCAGCTTCTACAACATGGCCATGCATGCCGACAAGGGCGGTAAGCGCTCCAGCCCCAACAATTACATCCGCGCTACCCTCAAGGACCCCAAAAACTACCCGCTCACCGTGCGCATCAACACCCTCGCAACACGCGTGCTGTTTTCCGCTGCCAACTGGACCAACTCGATAACCTCGACCACCCATGGCACTGCTGCCACCGTAGACCCCGTGGCTAGCGGCGTCGAGATCATGTCTGGTGCCTCCCTTTACGCCGCTGATCCACGCCACAACGCCTCCGCCAAGGGCCCCATCTCCAAGGTGTGGGCGCGACGCGAGGTCATCGTCGCCGGCGGCACCTTCAACAGCCCACAGATCCTCAAGCTGAGTGGCATTGGCCCCGCCGATGAGCTCCGCAAGTTCAACATCCCTGTCGTCAAGGACCTGCCCGGCGTCGGCGAGCGCCTTACCGACAACTATGAGGGCAGCCTGCTTGCCCTGAGCCAGCAGCCCGTCGGCGGCGGCTACATCACCATGATCTTCCGTACGCCCAACGCCACCACCCCCAACCGCAACATCTTTACCTGGTGCGGCGCATTCTCCTTCGAGGGCTTCTGGCCCGGCTTCCCCCAGGACTACGGCCCGAACGAGTACGAGTGCGCCCTGGTCCACATCAACCCCCACAACCAGGCCGGTACCGTCCGCCTCGCCAGCGCCGACCCCCAGACACCGCCTAGCATCAACTTCAATTTCTTCCTCAACAACGGTGCCGAGGACCTGCAGCACCTCACCGACGCCGCCAACCTGCTGCGCACTGCCTGGCAGGCCGCCGGTGACCCTGTGCTGCCTTTCAACGAGAAGCACCCCTGCCCCGGCACCGGCGCTGGCAACTGCACAGCCGCCGCGCAGCATGAGCTGATCAAGACGCAGGCGTACTCACACCACGCGACTAGCTCATGTGCTATCGGCGCCGACAATGACCCGCTCGCCGTGCTGGACTCCAAGTTCCGTGTGCGTGGCGTGCGACGCCTGCGTGTTGTGGATGCATCGGCCTTCCCGCGCGTCCCGGGTGCCTTCCCCGTACTGCCCACCGCCATGCTGTCGGCCAAGGCTGCCGAGGAGGTTTTGGCTGATGCAAAAAAATGATTTGCTAGTCTTTCCCAGGACTCTCGCTCAAAACACCGATCCAGTCTTCGTCTTGATGTTGGTGCGGAACCAAGGGTCATTCGTCTGTCTCGATCTGTTTTGGAAGCTGTTGAACAAGTGGGTATAAAAGGGGGAGGGGAGAAAGAAAGTAGAAAATCATTTTGGTTTTCCTGACAGACACCATGGCATATATCTTTCTCGTCCTGATCTTGACATTCGTAAAGCATCATGATATCCGTGTTTCCACAGCTTGCCTGTGGTGGACATCGACATTGTGCATGCTACCGAGGCCGCCATTTCCGTTCATCACGACGTTTCTTGCAGATCCCACAAGGCTTTGAACTTGCTATCACGCGCCAGAAGAGCCTTCGGCGAATCATACTCCACAATGCGTCCGTCTTGTAGCACAACTACCTTGTCAAACTCAGCAACCGTCCGCAGCCGATGAGCGACGACAATCGCTGTCCAGCCAGTAAAGTCGTTCTGTATCAGCTTGTCCACGGAAGCTTCTGTTTCACGGTCAAGGCTGAAAAAGAGTTAGTATACCAGGACACCAGTCAGTAGGAGCCAAGCAACCGAGGTATTATCGACTCACCTGCTTGTGACCTCATCCAAAAGAAGGACTCGGCTCTTGCGCGTCAACGCCCTCGCCAAGCAAAAGAGCTGCCGCTGTCCTGCACTGAGCCAGTCCGTGTTGAGGTCGGCGTCCAGGCCACCCTTTTCGGTAATGACAAGACGGAGACTTGTCTTATCAAGAACTTCTAGGAGCTCGGCATCAGTGGCCTTTCCCAGAGGGTCCAGGTTGTACCGAACAGTGCCGGCCAGGAACATGGGGTCCTGGGGCAGTGCTACTAGTGATTCACGCAGGGCATTGAGATTCAGCCGGCCTGTTTCGATACCGTCGATCTCGATGCTGCCCTTGGCTGGCGGGTACAGCCGCAGCAGCAGCGATATCAGTGTTGACTTGCCACTTCCAGACCGCCCGCAGACGGCAATCTTCTCACCCGGCTTGATGTCGAGGCTAATATCCTCGAGCACCGTGCGATCGCCGTAATTCGCTTCTAGGTGCTGCACACGTACAGCCCCTCTGGATGGCCACAGTGGAGGCGGCATGTCAGGGCCATCTTGCTCCCGCGGCGTTTCGCTGGCAAATTGGTTGACGCGAGTAATGGCGCCAAGGCTGGTTTCCAACTGCGTCCACATCTGAATCAGCATGCTCAGGGTCATACCGATGCCCATAACGCTTGTAAGCGCAACTCCCAAAAGACCAGCCTTGATTTTGTTGCGAAGGGCAACGGCTAGCCCGATGACGATCACGGCCATGCCAGCCACGATGAGGTTCAGAACTAAGGAAAGCCACCTTTGGATGCAGTACAGAAGATAGTACGGCTTCTGCGACTCATTTAGGCGGCGCATGTTCTCATCCTCGGCATCTCGTGTCCACCCATATGCACGAAGTGCAGTCAAACCAGAGAAAGAGGCGATGAAATCCGAGTACAGCGGTGACTTGGCCTCAAGATCCAGCAGTCGCATTTGGCGAGAGGTTCTGAGGTAGAACTTCTGCACGCAGTAGAGGACTATAAGCAGGACGGGAACAATGGTTCCAAGGTAGCCAGAGGCCACGCATGTCAGGGCAATTTGAGACACAGCCCCGATGGCCTCTGTTGGGGGCAAAGAGGTCAGCTAGGATGGCCACAAGTCTCGGGGGTGGCAAGGTATTGACTAAGCTGAAGAAATCATACGGCTGTAGCACATTATGAAAGACATGGGGAGTGGCATATCCACGAGCGTCATATCTTGACTGAAACTAAGGGGATGTCAGTGCCTTCCCACTCACAAAACGCAAAACGGCGTAGGTGCAGTATACCGATTGACAATTTCACCCGTATCCGTCGCAACAAAGTACGAGAGCGGAGCACTGAAACAGGTAAGATGATGCTCGCTGCTTGATCGATACCAAGGGGTGGTCTGAAGACATACTGCATGGCGGCGACCAGAATCCTTCGGTGCAGAACCTTGGCGGAGTGTGGCACGACGATGACCATGAAAAGCCTTTTCACCATTGTCAGTACGAGCACGGGAATGCCCCATAACAAATGCTTCGGAGGGAAACGCATACCATATCTCCAGCCCTATGAAAGCGACGTTAAGAAGACCAAACATGACGTAGATGCCGACGTAGTATCCAACACGGTCGTTGGCGCGCTTTTCATTTGCATCCGTCCAGATATCCAGCCAGAGTGCTGGGAATTGTTAGCGTAACAATTCAGATGGTGATATAATGTGTAGAAGCCAATAACCTACGTTGAACGGTTCGGAAGCCGGTGCTGCAGACAGTGAAGAGGAGACATGGAATGAAAGCTTTGCCGCCCAATGACTTGAGGTAGGAGAGCATGGCGTCGGCATTCCGCTTGCCCCGAGATTCATCGTCTACCAGAGGCCCGCCCATCGGAGAAGAACCACTTTGTGAAGAGTCACCACCGCGACGGCCACGTTTACTTGGTGCTCGCTTTCTGGGAGAAACCAAGCTCACCCCAGGTGCTGTACCGTCCGTGGATCTCGCTGACACGATGCGCTCCAGGAGAGCTTCCTTTTCCCTGACCTCAGTCTGGGCATCAGTGGCATCTTGCAAGGCCGCGGCATCTATTGCCGTTTTCTTCAATCCCAGGGCGCCCACAAATCCGTCAACTGAGTTCAGGTGGTCGAAGCTGCCGCTCTGCGTGATGTGGCCATCTTCGCCCAGAACAATGATGTGATCGGCAAAAGGCAGAAGTTGAACTAGGACTGTTGGCTTCGACGCAGAAACAACTTTAAAAAATCCAGAACAAATGAATGTCAAAGGCAAGAGCAGAAAAAAATACATACTGTTGTGCGTAGCAAGGATGATTGACGTGCGATTCTTCCGAAGCATGCCTTCGGGGCCTAGGGTGGCCGTGAAGCACTTGGAGTAGGTGTCTGCGTCGAGGCCTTTGAGAATATCATCGAGTATGACGATGGGCTTTCGATTGTACACAGCACGAGCAAGAGCCTAGTACTGTCAGTCAACTAATATACCCCATGGCAGTCTGAAACAACAGCAGGAAGTAGGATTTGAAAATGAAAACCCACCACTCGCTGCTTTTGTCCTCCACTGAGAGAAACACCCCGACTACCAATGATAGTCTCGTCCCGTTTGGGAAATTGGGCAATGTCCTCGACGAGCTGGCATGCCTCGACGACTTGTTCGTAGAATTCTTTGTTGTATGGTTCAAAGGCGAGCACATTTTCTTTGATAGATCGGTTAAGAAGCCAGGCATCTTGGTCGCAGTAGGCAGCCTCTTCCGGGACGGTAAACTCGACAGAGCCTGCAAACTTGCGGCATTCTCCAATTAAGGCCTTGAGAAAGGTGGATTTCCCAGAAGCCACAGGGCCGACAACAAGGGTGAGATCACCCGGCATAATGTCGGTATCGATGTCCTTTATGACGGGCGTGTCGGCCTTCCAACCAAAACTGCCGTTGCGTATCTTGATCCAGGGTTTCTCTTTTTCCCCGAACTTGTCTTTCCCGTTGCTGGTGCCCAAAACGGCTGAAGAGAGGTTTGCAAACGAGCCAGCGCCAGCGTGCGGCATTAAGATGCGGAAATCATCGCGTTTTTCCTTAAGCAGGAAGGCCTCGATGCGATCGAGGCAGGCCAAAGCGGAAGCAAGGTTCGTCCAGGCGGAGGTAATGGTCATGACAGGCCCAGTCAGGATGTTGAGCACGCTTAGGGCCGTGAAGGCTTTGGCGACTCCAAATTCACTGCTGCCAGACACCGTCTGGACCACGGCGTACACGGCAAATGTCACAGCTGGCATGAGAAGCGAGGGTGCGAAGCCAAGGAGCATATTAGAGACCTGGATCTTTCGGAACGACGTCGACTGCTGCAGCTCGTAGTCACGGAGGTCTTGAATCTGTTTCTCGGCCTTGTCGTTTAGGCCAGCCACTTTGACGCCCTTCATAGAGCCGATGATGTCAGACGTGATGCCGACACGTTTTTGGATGGCGGCCATCCAACGACGCTGGCGAGGAGGAATGAGCTTGCCGAGCCTCGCGGCAGCCACGCCACAGAGAATGCACAGAACAACCGGGGCGATGCAGCTGCCGCCAAGTTCGCTGCCGAGGATGCCAAGAGCTATCCCGAGCTGGAGAACACTTGGGGCCAGATCGACGATATTGAAGGTGGTGAAAGTGATGCGATCGACGTCCGTGCTCATGAGTGACAACGCTGCGGACGAGTTGCCAGTCTCAGCGCGAATGGTAAGCATGGTCCTGTAGATGATTGTGACCAAGGCGCCGCGTATCTTTGCCATTGTACGAAAGGCAATATGCGTGTACCAGCGTGTAGTCAGCTACGAGAAGTTAGATGCCATGACAGCCAACCATCACCCCGCCGCCCCCTTACAAAAAAAAGAGGAAGAAGAAGGGACTGCATACCGCGATGCCAAAATAGCATATTGCATAAGCACCAATGAGGCCGTAGCCGTAGCTCTTGGGCAGTTCTTTTCTGTTGATGTACTTGATTGCCGCGCCGACGAGATATGGCTGGGAGAGGTTGAGCCCCATGAGGCCAAGGCGGGGAAAGAAGGCCGCAGCTAACTCTGGCGCAAAGGTCACAGCAGTTGCGTAGGTAAGGCAGTGTTTCCGCGAGTGGCTTGCTGCGCAATGTTAGCGGGCATGCAGAACCAAGAGGCGGCGCAACTCGTAATCGTTTCCCACCATATTACATTTGATCCAATGGCTGTGTAGCCGTTTGTACAGAGTCTGACCCTTGAGGTCTTCATCGACGGCGTACAGATCATTCATTGTCAGATTTCGCCTGTAGCCCTTGAAGAAGAGGGGGTTTAGCCAAGTGAAGAAAGTGCTGCCGAATATGCCCTGATAGACCTCAGGTGGGACGGTTTTGTCGGCGAGGACCAAATGGCGCTGCTTGTGGATGGACTCAATGAAGACGATGACAATTTTGAGGCCAAACGAGGTGGTAAATAGTGCGGCGACGGTTGAGTTGCGTGGAAGAAGCCATTGTGTGCGCACGCGTGGTAAGTCGCAGAGTACGCAAAAGGAGAAGAAGGTTTGGTTGAGCAGCGACGGTCGGAGCGAGCGCACATGCTCCAGGTCGGCCAGAGCGGTTAACACGACAGTTGTCACTAGGTTCAAACTGGAGGATCCCAACGTTGTGTGCACGCGGAAGCCCTTGCGCGTGCCGAGAAGGATGACAATCCCCAGCTGCAGGCCGGCCAACACTGTAAATGCGACCTACATCCACGAGTCAGCGGAAAGTCCAGCTGCTTCGGCTAAACTACGTGACCAAGAAGTAGAAAGAGAGAAAGAAAGAAAGAGAGCGAGGGAAGAGCACGAGGGGGACAAACCAGCCGGATGGCCCGCATAAGCGGCCAGCGGATAATGGCATCTCGCTTAGAGAGGAGGTAAAAGCGGACGAGAGACAGCAGCAGAGCAATACCACACGGCGCAATGGAGAAGATGTAGTCTTCAAAGGCGAGTGTGAAGTCGAAGCTGTAGCAGTCCGGACTCCAAGTCAAGACGGGGCCGAAGCCGTCGTCATTGGCGCAGCGGACCATGTCCGTAGAGGGGTGGTGTGGAAAAGGGGGCGGGGGGCGTGGAGAGAAATATGCACAGTAAATCTGGCAGATATTGCTAGCAAGACTTTCCAACGAAAGCAGTTTGGCACGCCTCGGGTTGGATATATATTGCAATAAAGAAGAGCCGCAAGCCTGAGGCGGCGGCGACGGATGACGGACGGGGGAAGTGGCAGGGGGCTATAAGAAGAACGGGCAGAATGCAACAGGCACACGTGAGCCTTCCGAAAATGGTCACGAGAAATGGCAAACGACATATAAGCCTGCACAAGGAGAAGCCCCTGGGTGAGGGACTAGGCGGACGACGGAGAGCGGGCAGTCAAACGACCGACCCGAGCCGCACCGCAGGGACACGGCTTGGAGAGCGCGTCTGGTAGAAGGGGGGGTTGGGACGTCGATGACGACGATGAAGCTGCAGTCATCGACAGCTGCAGAATTGGCGCGCCGAAACCGAAGACGTCAAGTTGAGCCAGGGCCCGTACGGAGTAGTGGCGTCTCTCGACCCTCTCTGGGCTGCGTGCAAGTGGTGACTCATGTGGTCGCTCCAAGCATACGACGGCATTCACACTTTCGGTCCAGATGCATCACCATTGCGCGGGGATCCCGAGAGAACGAGGGGTCGAGCGAGGGTGGAAGGCGAACGCTAAGTGCAGTTGTTCAAAACAAAATCAAATGAAATAAAATCCCGAAACAAAAGGACGGGGCACCGCCATAGTCGGGGCAATGAGGAGGCAAGCAAAGGGAGGGAGTCGAATGAGCAAACCGGCCGCCGCATAACGAACGGGCTGGTGCCCTCAAAAACAGAAAAGTACCAGCGGCTTGGACAGAGCACATCACACGTCGGGGCCTCGCTGCAGCCGTTACCCGACCCCAGGCAGAAGCGATCGACGGCTGGGGGGCTAGCATGGAGAGAGTCTGTCCATCACGGCCAGGTCTCGCCTGCTTGATAATACGAAATACGACAGTGGAGAATCATCTTTCCTAATTCGGGAACACGCTACACAAGATGTGGTGTGTCTTCAGTGGCAATGGCCAGCTTACCTGGCTCACTCGGCTCGTCGCTTTGGCCTGGCCGTCAAGCCTTCAACCATTTGGCTTTCCTTTATCCTCTTTTTTTGCACCCTCCCCCGTTAGCGATTACGCCAGAAAACGGAGGCGTCCGCAACGGAGAAACAGGACAACTGCCCGAGACCGCCCCTCCTGTGCCGCAGTCCGTCCCGTCTCCGTCCCGTCTCCCCGCTCTTGCAACTGCCAGCGGCACACACAGACGAAGCCCTGGCCAATGACGAGGCTCGCATTTGGAGTGTACATACGCACACGCGGGTTGGCAACGGGCAGCAGCGGCAGTTACAATGGCAGATGGCAGATGGCAGATGGCAGATGGCAGATGGCGCTGGCGCCCTGGCCTTGCCGATGTCCGCGTTCCATCCAGCAAGCGAAGAAAAACATAAGACAACAAAACCAGCAGAAAAAACGAAAGACTCGGCTCGGCTCATTCCACGACTGGGTCGGAGGGTGACGGAAATGGCCAAAAAGTGTCCCGCCGTCCTCTGTTGTCATGATGGAGTACGACGGGGCTACCCAGGCCATCACAACAAACGCCCGAGGTCCGCGATCTTCAACTACTTAAGCAGAACAGATGCCAACCTCTTCCACGTACGGCCATAGATATTGGAGAACACGGGATCCCGTCCGCTCTCCCCTAGTTAAACCAATAATCGGCGGATTAGTAGTTGGGTCGGTGACGACCAGCGAATACCCGCTGCTGTACGTTTTTTTGAGGGGAAATGATTTCTTTTTCTTCCCTTGTTTCCGGTTCTTGGTTGTTGTTTTTTTTGCTGCTATCAGCCACGCGCCTGTTTTCACGACCTTCTTTGCAAGTCCGCCGTGCGGCTTCTTTCGTTTCCGCGTCTTTCGATGGCCAGGCCGATGGTGTTGCCCGTAAGCAGAGACGCGGTACGGGCATAGGTGGCTGCGTCACATTGTCTGCCGTCCCATTGACGCAGCTGGGCCAGCCAGCCAATACGTTATCTGCCGGCTTGATGGGTCGACCGTTTTTTCCGTTGCGTCCATGGTGCGGCCACTGCAGATATACCAGAAGCATAGCTGGTCCGCACGCCGCAATGTTCAAAAGTCCGGGGACCGTCGAGCAAAAGAGACGTGACGACCAGGTCGTTCCCAGACGGCCGAGTGCGACGCAAGAATGTCTTTCCTTGACAATGTTATTGGCAGCATCGGGGCTTGGCTGCTGTCGACGGAGTTTCGGAGTGAGCTGCCGGGTTTCTTCTCTTCTTTTTCTCGTTTTCTCTCTTCTTGAAAACGAAATGCTTAGAGGCTCCCGAAAAGAAACGTTTCCTCCAACCTTCTTCCTGCAACCATCAAACTTGCAGTACGTGTCGAGGGCCACACGTGCAGTCCTGGAAATCAAGCCAGCCGTGCGTAGCGAGGGACACAGTCTGCTCTCGCGGCCCCTTCTCTTTCTTTTTCATTTCCTCTCCTCCTCTCCTTCTCCTTCTGCTTTCTTTCTTGTCTCGGAGAGGCAAACAAAGGGACGGGCAGATCCAACCAAAAAGAAGACTGTATACTCTTCAGTTGCCGAAAGCGGCTTCAAGCCAACACTTTCTTACAAAACAAATGGTACGTACATCTCCTCCCGGTGCGAATTGCCCCCTTTTCGACTCCCCTTGCACCCTTCTGCAGGTTAAGATGCATACAATACAGAGGACAGGTAGTAGGTGTTTCTGTTCGCCTTTTTCTTTTTCTTCCTCATTGCCCACACCAAAGTATTCGCGACATAAGCACAGTTCACTCATTGTTGTTTTCCCATACAAGGCAGCTCATGAGGTTTAGAGACCAAGCCGGCGTTGCCAATGACTTACGCGCCGGATTTGCTCTCTGGCCGCTTCACGCAATCGACGTAGAACAAAGAGCCGAACAGCCTCCTACCTCCATACCTACTTCTTTGTCCCCCCTCAAACTGCCTAGCCAGAAAGCGTCGCATCTCGAGCTCCCTACACTTTCCTATTTGGTCACAACGGACCACAGCACTGCTGGACACGCCGGATCCGTGGCAATGGCACCCCCTGCATGTGCCTGCGCTGGCAAAACGCGGCCTTTTGCGCCAACAGCATTGTCTGACCATCTGCCATCCGCAAACGTTGTCCAATGTTGTGGCCATCTCCCTTCCTTATTTCCTTTGTTCCCCAGAACGGACACTGTAGAGCTGCACGCTGCTGCGACTGTTCTTAATGAACGCCTTCCTCCTTTCTGAACCCCCCCCCCCCTCCCTCCTTCCTATACCCCCGAATTCTCTCCCCCATTCTCACATCCCGTTATCACTTCGTTTATCTAGACGAAGTAAGCCGCCAGGACAAGAACCGATGTGTACAACTTACAACACAAGCTAAATCTCCCATCACCAAACACAGGAGCCTATTCACAAAGGACAAAACTACAATGGCTCCCATGACGCGCCGTGCTGCGCGGATGGCTGTTCAAAGAGCGCAGGCAAGACAAGCAGCAGCAGCAGCAGCAGCAGCACC
>JADHKO010000115.1:32908-97266 GCA_019925425.1 Ophiostoma pallidulum
TCGTTGGAGGGCTCTGGGCGGGGTGCGTGGGGGGGCGCGGGGGCGCCCCCCCACAAGAAAAACAATACCTGCATTTACTCCTTGAGTCCAACTTCTTTCGCAGTCTTTCACATTCATCTCTCCCCTAAGCTGCGCCCTTTGGATACAGTCGTCGAAACGGAGACTTTTCAACAGCATGCCGCAGTCTTGGCTTTCTGAAACAGTTGTTGCCAAGAGGGCTTGTTTTATTTATAATTCTGGCATTCTCCATAGTTACTCCCCTGTCCTCTTCTTTGGCACCAGGTCTGTTTCAAACACTTTCCTGGCCGGGCATGGAAAAAAATGAGGCAAAGAGCCACAAGCAGACATGCCTACACTCCGGCTTCTTTCTACCTTCAAATAGATGCCGACCGTGCGGCCTCACTAACGGCTCTTTCGTACAGACCCCGCGCCTCGAGGAGCATGTTCTCTGGGTTGTATTGCCAGATCTCGTGGAAGCGCCAGGTGATCTCGTGCCCAAATGCAGCCCAGTCCTGGCCCCCGGCCATGTCGCGCCACTGGAACAGATCGACGGCATCCCGCGACGCCCGGATGAGCCACTGCGTGCGCTCGTAGCGAACGTCACTGTACGCCTGGAGGGCCGCCGCCAAATGCCGGTGGCGCGGCACCGTCCCCGTAACCGCATTGCCGACTACGTCGCTGAGCAGCGTCGCGAGAACGAGAGCATCCTCGATACCGAAGCCGGCGCCGGCCCCCAGGTGCGGCCCAGCTGCGTGGGCCGCATCGCCGGCAAGGGCAACCCGGCCCTGGGCATACGAGGGCACCGGGTTGTCCAACATGTCGTAGATGTCCCAGCGGTCGGGCGTCTCGGACAGCAGGTGAACGACACCGCGAGCACACGGTTGCCACTGGCGGAATGCGCGCTCAGCGTCCGCACCGCTGCGCCTGCTGGCCACGTGGTGGCGGCGACGGTGGCCGTCAGGGTGCCCCGGACGCGCACCTGCCTCCGCTTCCTCCGCTTCCTCCGCTTCCTTCGGCGTCGACAACGAGCTCTTTCTCTTTGAGCCGTCACCGTCGTCGCTATCGTCGTCGTTACTTTCGTTGTCATCGCTGTCAGCGACTACGACGAGGATGTTGAGCATTGCGCCCTTGGCCACAGGGTAGGTGATGGCGTGCGCGCCGGGGCCGTTGTACATGAACCGCGTAGATGCGCGGCGGTCGCCGACGGCCGCGCGGGCGGCAACTGCGGGCACAACCGCACGGAAACAGAACTGGCGTGAATATGTGGCGCGGCATGCGTCGCCGTAAAGCAGCGATCGCACACGCGACCACACTCCATCGCAACCGATGACTGAGAGGACGACGAGGGAAAGGGAGAGACAGACGGTCAGCAATGAGGTCTTTGCTATCCTAATTTTCGTTTTGTCTCCAGCTGAACACGTCCTGCTAGAGCTGTACGTCTGCTGCTGCGCTCACCGACATCGGCTACGGCTGTCGTGCCATCTGCAAACATGAGCTGCATCGGAGCAACAGGGACCTGCCCGGGTGTCTCTGCACCTCCGTCTGCAAGAGCGAGGCCTACTGTCTTCTTGCCAAACTTCACGGCGTCATCCTGCGGCAGTAGGCCGCGCCAGGCCTGCAGGATCTCGAACCGGCGGGCGCCCTGGAACCCGTCCTTGCCGAGGTGCAGGCGGTAGATCAGCTGGTCGGTGGCGAAGCCGTCGATCCACTGGAAGTAGTCCTCGCCGTTGGGGGTGATGGTGGCTAGGTAGGCGGCGTGCAGGGCAGGGCTAATGAGCTGCATGGCAGCCTCAGCATTTGGACTGAAGCCAATGCCAGCGCCCGTCTCGGAGAAGCTAGCAGACTGCTCGTAGATTGTGCAGGACACGCCGCGCGCACGCAGGCCAATGGCCAGAACGAGGCCGGTGATACCGCCGCCGACGATGGCGATGCGAAAGGGGTCAGACATGACGATGTCGGGGATTGTTGGGTTGGGGGTGTACTTCTTCGAACGGGTAAATCGACTCACGGATGAAATATGTTCGTTGGAAGGCTTGAAGACATCCCGGAGGAGGAATTTCTGTGAGAGCGCGGCCTCAAGAGCCTGAGGATGCAACACAACGAAAACACACACGTAGCACACCGTGTCAGCACCGACTTGCAGCGTCTCGGACACCCGCCAGTGGAGGTCCGGAGCTCGGATACGCACATGTCGCTTTGGTGGGCAGGCATACGGGAAAGGGTAGCCTTAAATACCGGTGGACGGACACGAGCAGACGTACTGGGTTCTTGGGACGGTTTCTGGCCATGGCATCAAAGGAAATGGCTTCAGTCAAAGGCAAGGTTCTCCTCACAGGTCAGGCGATCTGTCTCCTTTCTGTTCCACTTCCATTGTTTGGCAGCGTGCCACCAGCTGACTCTACCAGGGGGCTCTGGGTTCATTGCCTCGCATATCCTCGACGCGCTGCTCGAACAGGGGTAGGTCGTCTGTCTGTCCGAGGGGCGAGCAGTGTCTTTCTTCTTCTTTTTCTCTTTCTCTTTCTTCCCCTGTCCTCTCATCTTTTTCTGGAATGCGTTTGTTTTGCTCCTTTTCTCAACTTTAGCAGATTCACAGTTGTCGTCACCGTACGCACGACGGCCAAGGGGGACGCCATCCTCGCCTCAGTTGGCAAGGCGTTCCGGCCTGCGGTCTCATACGTCCTCGTCGACGATGTTGCCGGCGACGGTGCGTTTGACGCAGCAGTGCGGTCGGACCCGCCCTTGGACTACGTTGTCCACACTGCCTCACCCTACCAGACCTGCGTCGGTGACCCCGTCCGCGACTTTCTCGACCCAGCCATTCGCGGCACGCGCAACCTGCTGCAGTCCGTCCAGGCATACGCGCCCGGCGTGCGGCGCGTTGTCTTGACGTCGTCGTCGGCGGCCATGCTCAATCCTGACGGCCACGCGGCCATGTACGACGAGTCTTGCTGGCGGCCCATCACCTGGGCAGACGCCCAGCAGCCGCACAATGCGTATGAGGCGAGTAAGGTGTTCGCCGAACGCGCCGCCTGGGCCTTTGTCAACGGCAGCGCCGGTCTGGAGACGGCTGGGGAGACGGCCGGCGGGGCCAGGATCACACACTTTGATCTGGCCGTTATCAACTGCACGTACACCTTTGGCCCCGTGCAGCGCTGACTGCCAAGCCTGGATGCCGTTAACGCGTCGAATCACCGCATCCGCGACCTGGCTCTGGGACGATGGTGGACAGGGCCTGGCGAAAGTGATAATAGCGACGGCAAGCATTGCGGTGGCGGAGGCATGCCCCCGACACGCCCCGTATTCACGTGGGTGGACGTCCGCGACGTAGCCGCAGCGCACGTGGCGGCGTTGCAGGTGCCAGCGGCAGGCGGGCGGCGCTTCTATGTCGTGGGCGGGCACTTTAGCAACGGGCGGCTGGCAGCAGCAGTTCGTGCAGGCTATGCAGCAACGGTGCATGCCTTGGATGGAGGCAGAGAAGCCGGAAACAGAGATGCGCTGCGCGGACGCATACCCCCGCCCGAGGCGACGCCAGACGACTTGCCGCCGGACGTGTACCAGTTCGACAACCGGCGGTCGCGGGATGTGCTAAGCATCGTGCGGTACCGCAGCCTGCAAGAGAGCGTTATGGACACGGTAGACTCGTTGCTGGCGCTGGAGGTGCGGGAGGCAAGGGAGGCGCGGCATGGCCAGGCAGTGTAGTGATGGGAAGGCTCGGAGTGGACCCGGAGCGGTGCGGCCGGCATCCGTCAAGACCCACCTGGAGGAACTGGAGAAAGCTGAGGCGGTGCAAAGCAGTTGGCATGACCGAGACATGAGAGACCGATGATGGCCAGACCAAGGCCGCCCATGAAACAGTCTGCGAGGAGAGCAAACAGTTCGGCGTCAAGGAGGTGTGCCTACAGGCTGGCAGCGTCATTGTGCCTCCCTTCCTTCCCTTCCCCCTTTTCTGTATTGGCTGGGCGCGCCTTGATGCCGGGGTACCGGGCGAGTCGAACTGCAACAGTGGCGTCTATGTGGACGTGCTTTATTTAGGATGCATTCTGGCTGTGCGACTGCGGCTGCCTTGGAGTGGGACGAAACTCGCAATAAACACACAGACGAACAGAAGAAGAGAGAATAAAAATAGCAATAGCAAGCCCACCACACCCAGAGTCAGATCACGGCAAGCCACACGGTAGGCAACCGCCTCTCTCAAGGCGCAGTTTCCGGCCTAGAGCTGGTGCGGCTGAGATACCGGGTGAGGGACCGGGTGAGGGGACAACGGCGCCGACGTGCTAGGCGGGGGCGCTGACTGTGAGGCAGGCTGGATGCACAGACTGCTAGACTGCGATGTGCTTCGGCAGTGCCTTCGTCAGGTCGTACCCGTGTGACGCTGTGATGGTGTGTGGCGTCCTGAAGGTGGTCTCCAGCAACACGGAACATTTCGGCGGGCACGGCGTGTTGTGAGAGGCCTGGGGATGGCGGCCAAAAGCCCATCAGCAGGGTTGTATGCGTAAAGTCCCGTCGTCATCCATCCATATGAATCCCCTCTTTTTTATCTCAAAGCTCGAGAATCGCCCAGAATCTCACGGCTCAGCCTTCGCAGTTGCATCTCCTCCTCCTTGCATTCTACTTCTATTTGCTTCGTCCTATCTGTATCCCCCATCCCATTCACTTGCGTCCCCCGTCTCTCGCTCTCCGTTTCATTTTCAATGATTTGCCCTTCTCCAGCACACGGTTTCCCATCACATCTCTTTGCATCCCGCCCGCCCTCGCCCTTGGGAGTTGGCCGCCCCCTCCGCACCCCCCGGCCCTCTGTTCTTCGCATGGGGGTTCCCTTGTAACTCGGTCCGTCCTATGGTAATGTCACTGCCCATTAGCCCACCACGATCACGGCCGCCCGTTGCGCGGTTCACAGCAGTGTGGCCGCGGGCGCCTCGCCGGACCAAGTCGTGCACAGAGTGTCAGAGACGGAAGCAAAAGGTGTGTTTGCCCGGGTGCAGGATGCAAGGTTGCAAGGTGCTTTGTCGTATCCGGCAGCTGGAGACTGCTGCTTCTGTCCTAGCCTTCGCTTCTATTGTCGCCTTCATTGCCGGGAGCTGTGACATTGCTTCATTCGTTTCGTTCTTCGTGTTCGTCCCAGCATCACGCTTTCCAGCACGCCTGTTTCCCGCTTCGAGCCACTCCCGTGCAGCCATTCTTCCGGTGGCTTGCATCCTCACTTCGTTCAACCCCCACCCCCCCCTCCCCCCCTCCTTCCCCCCTCTCACCACCACAAAAACAAGAACCAACATCAACATACCTGCCTTCTAACAGCACATAGTGCAACAAGCTTCAGCCATGCAGCAACTGCAGGCGCCGGTTTCCAGAGCCCGTCTGTGCGTATGGCCCATTACGACCATCACACGGGCGACAGATCCTCCTCCCAGCAAGCCCACAGCCGCGGCCACTGCTCGTCTTCCCCGTCAGCCTGCCAGCCACCAAGCCACGTGCCTTCTACTTCCCCCAACACTCCCGCCAGCTGTCTCCGTCCGTTCCTGTCCTGCAGACACACACAGCAACGCCACTGCGCAGAATCAAGGCAGCCAAACCACACAGACAGAATGTAGCGCCGTGGTCGGAACCGACCGTCCTTACCGACCTTCTAGCGTCTGCTGATTCGGGGCCCGAGGACGACTGCCGGCATCAAGCCTGCGCAGCCAGTAGTGGTGGTAGCGATGGCAATGCTGTGGCAGCAAATTTTGCCAACAATGCAAGCAACACAGATGTGTCATTTGACAGGCAAGATACCCACCCGCAACCAGCCAGCCCGCACGCCCATCCTAGACCCTGTGCGGTCCCCGCGAGTCCGCGGCTGCTGTCCGGCCCGCTGGACGCCATGAGCGGGCTGCCAATTGCGGTGACGCAGCAAACGGCCATGTTGATCCACACGTGTACGAAGAAGAAGAAATAGAAACAGAAGAGCTCCCCACCCTCTTGTGTAAGAAAAGTGAAGACGCTGACTGTGCAGTTGGTGAGGTGCTGTACCACCTCAAGGGTTCCTTTGACGGCGTGCCCGACCCTGACAATCCATTCCTCGAGCACTACGTACCGTGGTGCGTGCAGTCGCCACTCCTGGTGCAGACGTCACTTTACGTATCCGCGGCGCCGCTGGCGGAGCGCGGCTTCTTGCCTGAGACTACGGCGGTGCGCATCAAGGTCGATGCCATCCACGTGCTGAACGAGCACCTGCGTATGGCCGCCGCCTGCACCGGGGACGAGGCCATGGGTGCCGTCGCCCAGTTCATCTCGATCGAGTTCTATTACGGCACAGCCGATGCCATGCAGGCACACCTCCGAGGCCTACGCCAGATGGTATTGCTCCGTGGCGGCTTCTCTCACACGCGTGTCGGGGCTCTGGTGACCAAGGTTGCCCTTGTGTGAGTTGGGAGGAACAGTGGGAAGAAGGAGGAATTTCCTAAATTGGCACACTGCTAATTGCCCACTATCGTGCAATCTTACCCCCTCCCCCACAGTGGTGATTGCATCATAGCCGTCTCGCTCGAGCAGGAGCCTATCCTCCAGGAGACGCCCAGTTTTGGCTATGTCTACGACGAGCCGCAGCCTCCGGAGTTCAACACCTCATTCAGCTCACCGCTTCTGGCGCCGCGACTGCCATTTGGCTCATGCATTGGCACGCTGGGCCTGCACCCAGCGACCGCTTGGATCCTCGACGAGATGGGCTTCTTGATCAACGTTGTACTCAGCCTTCCACCCCACCCCTCGCAACACGAGCTTGACAAACTGAGCACGACCGCAGCATGGATCCTTGGCCGCATCAACCAGTTGCCACTCGACGTGCCCGATACGGTAGTTGTTGCTTCTAGCACCGGGGAGGGACAATCCCAATTTGCGCAGCGGACCGATGACAACAACAACAGCAGCAGCAGCAGCAGCGATAACAGCAACAACACGCGTCGGAGCTCACCCGAAAGGCCACCCAAGCCGCACTCCCTGCTCCCCCGATACCCAAAGTTCTCCTCCGAGTCACCGTCAACGTCCCTTCCCACGCGGGAAAAGGAACGACACGAGCAACAGCAGCACCATCACCGCCGCCACCCCCCGTCTGGCGCCCTGTACACGGCCGTCCGCCTGACAGCCCCACTATACACCCGCGCCATCCTTGAGCGGCGCCCCTTGAGTGATGTGTGCTCCGATGCTGACGCCCTAGCCATCCTGGCTGCCTCGTGGCGCGTCCCGCTCGACCGTTGGCGCGGCGTTGCTGGCATATTTATCTTTGTCATGATGGCTATTGTGCCTACTCTGCACCAGAGGAGCAGCGACCGGCAGATGCCAGGTGGCGGCAGTATTAGCAGCAGCAATAGCAGCAATGGTGGTGGCATCTATGCTCATATCCACACGCGCTTCGCCAAGTCCATCCTGCAGATCGGCCTTATGAACGTCGCGCTTGTCGACTGGCCGGTGTGCCATACGATCATGAGCCGTACCCTGCGACTACAGCGCTGGCTGCGTAAAGGGGAGGGGGGATTTGAGAGGACGAGAGGGTGACAGGGCAGGATGAAGATTCTGTGGGCAAGCTGGTTTGGCAGGGCCTTTGGATGAGATTTACGCAGATGTTGAGGGCCATAAGTAGGACAGAGCATAGTTCCTGGCTGCAGGCAGCCACAAACTGCCGAATTATATGTCTGAGACAGGAGATGTAGGAGAGACTATGTGGTACAATCTCGACACATGTATTTACGCTGAGCATCTAAGGAGAATGCGCCAGAAAAGAAAAACATAACAGCACTGAGGGAAGAGGAAGTGAAACGTCAACAAATGCGGGCGATACTTACCCCTTCTACTACAACTAGAACGTAAAACTGTTCATGAAGTCTATCAGATCTTGCACAGCCCGTAACTGCAGTCTGCCATACCTACTCTTGGTATCACGCGCTCTACAGTGTAGTATTCACGGAATCAGATACGGCCTGCCCACGGTCTGGGCTGATCACCATTTTCTATTAAAAGCTGTGCAGCGTTTATTTCGCGGTAGTTTGGCAACTGGGCTGAACAGTTGCAGGACAGCTGTCCTTTGGCAGGCCGGATCTCAAGGACCGGCTTCTGCGAGTGTCAAGGTTTATTTCCTCAACGAAAAATCAACGAAAAATCAACGCCCGTCCCCTAGTCAGGCGCCTAGAGCTTGTGTTCAGGCATCGTATTGGTGACGACGGTCCGTAACAAACATCGATCTCGTCTACTTCTTGCCGTGATGGTCTTTTTGACCACCGTCCGACCGGCCACCCTTGTCGTCGGGCTTGGGCGCGGGCGAGGGCGCAGGCGCGGGCGTGGGTGCGGGGGCGGGTGTTCCGACTGGATCCTGCTCCTTCTTCGTGTCGTGGTCTTCCCTTCCGAAAGTCATTATGATAGCGGTGGTCGTGTTGCCTTTGTGTGGTTGGGGGGGTGGGCACTTTGGTTTCTTTGGTTTCAGGGCCTTGTTGACCTTGCTGGGCTTGTTGGCTTTTCAGGCTTCTTAACTCCGAAAAAAGTTGATCATAAAAGTAAGAATAAATGCTGTAAACCATAGAGACAAGAACAGTTTTGGGCGGATCTTCTAGTTTCATTTCCCTCCCCAAAAGCCGGAAGACGTACGCTCCTTTTATACTTTTTCCGCATGAGGTTGCACAGGCACGGAATGTCTTCCTGGTGAGATCATGAAATGAGAAAGAGGAGGCAAAACAGTGGCAAGATGGTGAACGAGGCACCAGAGAGACGGGCTGGACGAAGAAACGTAACAACAGCCTGCCAACGTCAAGCTTTAGGGCTGAAATATTTACATGGAGAAGATCTCGACCGGCCAGCAGTTGTCTTCTTGCTCCACTATACTGTGGCTAGAGGATACTTCGCTGCGTTTGACCTCAACTTTTATTTGCAGAGATATCACGGGTTTTGATTCTTGAACAGCTGCTCGAAATACTATGATCAACGAGCCCAAATGCCAACCCTGCTTCAACGACGCTTTCCTTCCGGCTCAAGCGTACACATTCCTCTTTGTGCTCCAGATATCAGACAAAGAACGGTTTTCTACTTCTTCTCCTCTTCCTTCTTGTCCTTGCCGTCTTTTTTGTCGTTTGTCTTTTTGTTCTCCTTTTTGGGGGGACCATCCTCTGTCTCGGAGTTGACGAAGATGTACTTGTCTTCTTTTTTGTTGATATTGCCGTCTTTGCCGTCCTTTTTCTCTTTCTTGTCCGCTATTTTGTTGATTCTAATAGCTTGTGAGTTTAGTAAGTGTACGTTTGGTCGAGTAGGTGTCATAGCCCTGTTTTGAGGCTTGATGTGAGTTGGTGCTGTCTGATTTCAACGTTGTTAGTAGCCGGGCCATATTTATAGGGACTTACCTTTCTACGCGAGGTGAATGGACCCCGGATCTTCAAGTTTCTGTTGCGTGACACGCGAAACGAGCGACTTGTGACGACGGAAAGCTTGTTGGCAGGGATTCGCAGCTATGTGCAACTACGGCTCCTGCCACTGAACGAGGCTTGCTCGTAGGCAGCTTTCTGCGCAGCTGTTACCGTGAACGAGGCTTCAAAAATGTCTGTACCGCTCTTTTGATCCGTATCTCTCACGACCTGGATGATGAACTACAATACTATTACTACAACAAAACCACACAACAGAAACAACTGCAACAACCGGAGTCGCTGGACGTGTATACGCTGGGTACCGATTCAAGATCTTTGCAGGCTCGCGCGTTTACTAAGACCGGTGATTGTATGGCTTCTTGGCCCGTCACAGCTCTCTATGATTCATCGCTTTTATTTCATTGCTGTTCTGTCACTATCTCACCGGGTGCCTTCTATCTAGGTCACCTGCCCTGATCCTTCGCAGCGTGCTTTTCATACAGCTCCCTTAGTGAAAACGTGCTTCTGTTCTTCGTTCTGCGCAGCACACGGGAGGTGTTTACAACGATACTAGGCGGCGTAAGAACGCCAGGTAATACAGTAGGTGGGCGCGGAAGCATCGTCGTCTGAATTGGGGGTCGCCATGATCGAGGCTTCTTTTCCCGTGACCGCCTTTGAGCTTTTCAGGACCAAGTCAATAGCAGAAGGACCTCTTTTTCGGACCGGGGGGGGGGGCTCTTATTGTTAAGTTGTCCATGCTGTAACTGTCTCTGTCAGCAGCGCCGCGTGGAAGCCAACGTTGAGGGCTGTGTCAGGAACGCATTGAGGGCCGTGTCAGGCACGCATTGACCATGAACAGTCCAGAGCCGGGTCGTTATATGTTGGTAAACCACAGTAGCCACACATTTTAAAGCCACTTAGGTCGGTGGGAACGGGACGTCACGCATCTCGTGAAATCACTGAAATGGCAAGCTGGCGCGACAGGTGCCTTACGAGACGTAAACGGACCAACGCAGGGTTGCTATACTAGTAACTGACCCATAGATCCTAGAGATTGTCATTAAGAAGGGCGCATAGAGAAGATGAGGTCAATCAGTTGATGACCATTATCACACCTGTCAATGCCCGCATTTCGTTTTTGGCATATCAAACGTGGGTTACGCCATACCTCTTAGCCTAGAGTAAGGGCTTATCTCCGCCAAAATTCTTCGTTCTTGCCAGTTTGGCCGAGTGGTTAAGGCGGTGGTCTTAAGTTGCCTATTGTGGAATAGCTTGAACACCATTATCGAGAGATTCACAGGTTCGAACCCTGTAGCTGGCAGATATTCTTTTTATTTTCGTCTTTTTTTTTTGGTGCCTCTGCCCCTGTTTCTGAAGGGCTCTCTCCCGCTGTCGGCGCATGTTTCTTTGCTTGCTCTTTTTGGTGATCACTCATGTCATTATGTCTCACATTCTATTTTACTTCTCTGTTCCTCTACGTTCATCTGATTTGTGATACGGTTCAAGATCAGTGAAATAATACAATTTACGACAGGCTAGAGTTATGAAATAGAATAAAAAGATAAAAAAAGGGACAAAAAGCTCGAATGGACATAAATTGCCAAGACTGGTAAAAAAGGAGCAAAAACAAAAAAATCTAAAGCTCCGATACGGGGAATCGAACCCCGAGCTCGACGGTGAGAGCGTCGGATGTTAACCATTACACCATATCGGATGATCGTTAATTGCTGCCGAAGACAGGGCTTAGTCACTATATGTAGACTTGCGCTGCTGCACAGCAGTTGGCTGGCGGGAAGGAACAGAGTAAGACGGAGGGAGCGGTAAAGAGAATCCAAACATCAACCAAAGAATTAATCTTTTAGACGAACGAGACAGATATAAAAAGATACGACGGAGCAAGACCGTTATCGCTATGACCGACTGAGTGATTATAATAATAAACAAGAAAAGGAAAATAACAGAAGTAAAAAACGTGACCCGCCCGTAGCCGAAAACAAAGCTCTGCTTTCCTCCTTTGACCCGACAACCACCGGCCGCTTTATGAAAATTGAGCACCTTAAAAGCTATCATTGTTGAAAGACAGCAACCGCTTACTTCGCAGACTGCTTTTGTATGCATGTGACAACTGTGCATTGTTTCCCACCCCGTTAATATTATAGTATTAGCGGTGTGGTCATATGACCTACAACTGGCCGACTAATTTCGGGCCTGCGGCCAGGGATTAGCCCTGGCCCTTCCTCTTTTTAATAATAATTACTACTTTTAACTCGTTAAGCCTGTAATAGGTTATAAGCCCTTAAGTTTTTACGAATTTGATTGTTTTTATTGTAGAACGATTTTATTCTTTTTTCCGTTACGTCGAGGACGTTAGTAAAGGCCGTTTTGTCGTGTTTTAACGACTTTTCGTGGTTTTCCGGCCTTTTTACAGAATTTTCACTGCCTTCTTTGTAGTCTTCTAGTCGTTGCCTTTTTGGCCTTCTCTCCGAATTCGACTATACGAATTCGACCGTTTACTATGTTAAATTATAAAAAAACTGTTTTGTAGCAGGAGTTTATAGTTCCCGCTTTAACAGTTAAAAATTTTCTTATATAGAAAACAGCTTTCGGTAGGGCCGCGCGGGCCCTTAAGTGTTTAGAATTACTTAACGGAACGGCCGTCGAACCGGTGGAAGAAGAGTAAAGGGCGTTTTAGTATAATATACGTAATAAACTTTGTAATATTATAATGTTTATAGTTATAGGAGAGGAGGACGATTTTTCCCGTTATAGTTACGACTCGACGGAATAAAACCCAACGGTTATGTTTATAACCGTTTAACGTACTTATAGTGTTTACTTATTTGAGATAACGTCGTCTGTTTTATTAACCTTCTTTTCCTTATCTATTAAGACTTTTACGATACTATACGACTTTATAGGACGCTTTATAACTTTCGTTATAATTCTCGATAAGTTACTTTATAGACTAATAGAACTAGTTAAGGTAATAGCTTTAATAACTTAATTTAAAGAGCTTAACCTAATTATTTATACGCCGATGTTTTACGACGTTTAAAATAGTTTATTAACGTATATAAACGTTCTTAGACTATGTATAGAACGGTACCTAAAAATAGTATTAATAACGGGTTTCGGTATAGCCGTAATCGGTTAACGTTTTTAAGGTTAGTAAGGTTAACCTAGGCCTTTTACGTAAGGTGAGCCGAAGTTACGTAGTAAAACGGAAGTGTAGGTATATATAAATTAACGTTAACCCGACTAACCTGTTTATATTATTTATTAGTATAAGTATATTATTTCAAACTAGTAAGTTTATTATTAGTTTTATAAGTTTTGTTATATTAAAGGTAAGGAGAAGTGTTTTATAAAGTACCCTTATTTTTATACGAAGTTTAATAGTAAGAGAGGCCTTGTTATATTTAATTACGGAGCTTTAAAACCGGATAACTCGTTTATTAATTTTATAGTTATAGTGCCGGCCTTATCGACTATTATTAATTTAGTTATTAGTCTTTTTAAAACCTCCCTCTCTTTTACTTTATTTAATAACGGTTCGGTTAATTATAATTTAATTTTGTTAAATTCGGGTACTTTGAATTATAAGTTTAATAACGTAAAGTGGTTTGTTTTTTTAAGTAAGCTTTTAAACCTTTTAATTATTAAAAATATAAACGGAACGGTTATAGTATACGACCTTAGTGGGTAAGTCCGTTTTACGACTATTATTAAGGATAGGGTCTTTATTACGATTAACGTAGATAACGCCGTTTACTTTTTTAAGGCCTTTTTGAATTTTATTTCGGTTAGTGTTTTAATTGATAAAGGTATTATGGTGGATTTTTTTGTTAAATTTATTAAGGTAGGCTCGACTTACTTTTAATTGTATTAGTATAAACACGTTTTTTTTTTTAGAAGGCTACTCCCGTGGTAAGCTTAAGGGCGGAAGTATTTATAGCTTTTATCGATTACGCTGTGATGTATAAAAGGCTTTTTTATGCTTCGCTTAACGTGGTTAAATTGGCCGTAAAAACAGTTAGGATTAAGCTTATTAACGTAATAAAGTATTACACTCTTTGCTCGTTAGTTAAAGTAACTAATATTATTAACCGTCGTTTAGTAGACTTAGTGTAAGGCCTTAGGTAACTGATTAGAGTTGATGTAGTCCTTTATTAGCTAGGTTTTATAGGTTTTCGTTATTTTACTTACTATATTAATTAGTTTTCGGGATTCTATTAGGTTTAGTTTATAGTTTATAAATACGAAGCCTTTAACGGGATTAAACGATTTATTACTTACTTCGAACGTTAGACTAACCGTCGTATTTAAGCCTTTAGCCTCGACGGTAGTATTAAATTTAGTTAGTTTATTAAACCTTTTATAAAGTTAAAGTTAGTTTTATAGGTAAAAGAGTTAGGGATTGTTTTAAAGCCGATTACTCTTTATACGCCCTTTTTAAATAGCCGCTTTAAGTGTGCCGGTAAGGTTTTTTATAATAAAGTTAGAGTGATTATAAGCGACGTTAGGATCCTTTTATACTTATAACCTTTTATTATTTAGACTGTTGTAGTAATTATAAACGTGTTACCGACTAAGTTAAATCCGTTTTTTATTACGCTTTACGAGCGACTCTTTAAAGCTTTTAACTTTTTAAAAGAGGTTTATAAGCTTTATATTAAGTATTTTAAAGTTTACGGTTGTAAGGTTTACGTTTATATAAAGCCGGTTTACCGCGATAAGTTTAACAAGTTTAGCTTTAGAGCCGTTAAGGGCCGTTTTATCGGTTACGATAGTTAGTATAGCCGTATCTTTTACGTTTAGTTTTTAAAGAACGACTAAGTATTACGAGTTTTGGTAGTTAAGTTTTATAAGTCTTGGGATCTTTTAACTTTTAAAGAATAAGCCTCGTTAAACGGAGAGGTTGTATTAAAGGATAAGATTTTTACTTTTAAAGCTTTAATACTAAATGTAAAGTTTATTTCGGGCGTTATTTAAAACGTAGTTTAGTAAGTACTAAGCTTTAAGGACTGTTAACGTAACTTAGGCCTTGATTTTATAGTCGTTAATAAGGAAGAGCCGCTTCGAGTTACGCTTAAGCCTTTTTTACCTCTTTTACCGACTCCGTCGGTTACGCCGGTTTAGTTAGGCCCTTTTTTTACGATAATTTAGCCTCTTTATGAACTCTTTTCGGTGGTTAATAAGAGCGACTTTAAGGATGATACTTATATTACCTTTAGGCCCTTGGATCTCCCGCCTTTTACTTTCGATAGTAGTAATGAACTATAGCTCCTTTTTATTTCTTTAAACCTTATTTCGATGGTTTCGGTTAATCCTTTTTAAGTAGATTCGTCTTACCTTTTAGTGTAGACTAGAGTTAGATCCTAAACTTTTTACGAAGCCTCTTCCTTTACGCGAGTCTTCCGTTAACGGGCCTTAGTCGACTACGTAGCCCTAATAGGTTAAAAGAAGAAAAAGAATACTAAAGGTGTTGGACTAGCTTAAATGTCGGTTATTAGTTAGTATTTTAAGATGGCTTTTATTCTTAAAGATAAGGTTCTTTAAGAGGTTTTTTTATAAGAAGTTTGGTAAAACTTGATTTATATAGTTGTAGTTGATACCGTAAATTTGGTCTATTTTAACTTTAAGGTGCCCGAAAATTATAAATAAGCCGTAAAGTTTACTAATTATAAAGATAAGTGGTTGCCGGTGATGTAAAGGTAACTCGATAGCTTTAACGATATATATGCTTAGGACTTAGTGCCCTGACCTTTTAGAGTTAAGGTTTTGTTAAGTAAGTGAGTGTACGCCGATAAAGTTAGCCTAGTTAAAACACGTTGGGTAGTTTATGGTAACTTTAATTTAAAGGATTTGTAGTTTACCGTTAATACTTTTATTACGGTTTCGACTTCGACTACTTTTCGAACTTTTTTAGCTTACGTTGTAGTTTAGAACTTCGAATTGAAGTAGTGGGACTTTATAACTGTTTTTTTAAACGTTAATATCCTTTTAGATGTAGAAGTTTACGTCGTTTAGTTTTAGGGATTACGAGACGGTACTAATAAAGTCTACCGTTTTCGTAAGGTTTTGTATAACCTCTTTAAAAGCCTTAAATAATAGTTCAATACTTTTACACTTTTTATATTTACTTTCGGTTTTAAAGTCTATAATTTAGACCTTTACCTTTTTTATAATAAAACCTTTAATATTTACGTTTTAGTTTACGTCGACGACCTTTTAATAGTTAGTAAGGAGGAAGTTACCTTAAATAAATTAGGCGTTATTTTAAGTGAAAAGTTTTTTATTCAACTTTTAAGTAAGGCCACTTCTTTTTTAACTTTAACGATTTATTGCGATAGAGTTATAGGTTATATTTATATCGGTTAGTCTTATTACGTTAATAAAATCTTTACGAAGTTCGAATATAACGGACTTACCGGTGTAACTACTTTTTAACCGGCCGATTTTTAACTCTTAATAAATTAAGTAGTCGACACCTCGACTTAGGTTACCTATATTTAATAAACTAGTTTAATAAACTACTTAGTAGTTTATATACGACCTAATATTATATACACTTACTTTAAACTTTATAAAGGTAATAAAGGTTTAACCGACGCGTATTAAGCTTTATTAAAGCACCTTTTTCGTTACTTAGTTAAAACTAAGTCTTTTAGTCTAGTCTTCGACGGTCCGGAGTATCGTTAAACTTTTAATCTTAACCTCCGAACCTTTATAGACGCCTCTTTTACCGACGTTCTACCCTCCCGCCGTTTAACTAACGCCTACGTCGTTACCGTAACCGGTAACCTAGTAGTTTAAAAGTTTAAAAAGCAGTTTTTCGTGACGTTATCGATAACTAAGGTAAAGTTTGTAAACTTAACACTTACGGGACGTATTCTGCTTTAAGTGTTTAATATTTTACGCGATTTAGGTTATGTTGTCGACGCCGCGCCTTTTTTATTGTATATAAATAGTCTTAACGCTTAGACTACTTGTCTAAATCTTTACCGTCGCGTTAAAACGAGATTTATTAACTTACGTTATAAATAGGTTATTAAGTAAGTCTAAAACCGTCGTTTTATACTAAAGTATATTAATACCTCGGATATAATAATTAACGGGTTTATAAAACCTTTAAAACGTACTATTTACGCCGGTTTTATAGCTTTGTTAGGTTTAACTCTTATACCTACTTAAAGGCTTTACGTTATAACTTTATTTACACCCCTTTTAAGCCTCCGGGCCTTTTATACCTTCGGGCCTACCCCCCCCTTAACTCTAGTTATATTTGTTTTATAGTTTTTACTATTATTATTTATATATACGAAAGCTCTTATACCTTTAAAAGTAAACCGACGGAAGCTTTATAAAAGGCTAGTACGTTTGTTTTACCGTTATATACGGCGGGTGGTACTATTATTTTATTATTTTACCATTATATACGGTTAGTGGTATACATTACGTGCCTTTATTCGGTATGTAGATTTGTATACATTATAGTTACTTTGTTTTATGTGTATTTACACTCTTCTCTCAAATACCTTAAGTACCTCTGAGGACGCATGCCCGAGGGGCGGTATTGGCGGTGTGGTCACATGACCCACAACTGGCCGACTAATTTCGGGCCTGCGGCCAGGGATTAGCCCTGGCCCTTCCTCTCTTTGACAATAATCACCACTTCCAACTCGCCAAGCCTGTAATATATAGTGCCTTGCGTAACTACGGCATCTCATAACGGTACCCGGCCTGCGTCGCGGGCATCTCACCGACAGCAGGCTGCTGCAGCGGTGATGGGCTGCCCGAGTGCATGGCTGCGAGGTCCTTGTTCAGGCTGAGCGGCGTGTCGTACAGCTCTGAGGGCTGTGGCGACGTGCTGGACGCGGGCGGAACACCCAAGGCGGCTCCCTGGTAGTAACCGCCTAGGTTCGGCGCCGGCGCATAGCCTGTGGGTGCGTTTGCCATGTTGGCCGGCTGGCCGGCGGCAGGACTGAAACCGGCAGCTGCGGCGGCGGCGTCAGTCTCCGCGCGTTTTTTGTTTCGGTGACGAAGGGCCAGCCAGGCGATGAGACCAATGAAGGCTAGACCGCCAACGACGCCGACGCCAACGCCGACGCCAACGCCGACCTTGCTGCTGGACCCGGAACTCGCAGTGGTGGTCGCCGCCGCCGCTGTGCCCGTGGTGGTAGTGGCGGCCGTAGTACTGGTGGTCGCTGACGTTGTGGTCGCAGACGTGGTCGACGTTGTCTTGGACGACGAGGTCTGGGACGACGCTTGGGATGATGATGTAGACGACGCCTCAACACCGATAGTAGTCGCCACAGTGGGAGTTGCTGAGAAGGAGGGCACGAGTAAGAATGGTGACGAGAACAGAAATAGGAGAAAGGAGAGAGAATAGCAAAAAAAACGGGGCAGGAAGGTGAAACCTACCAGCAAAGTCAATCAGATCGTAGTCGGTGCTACAGTTGGCGACACCGAGGCCGGTGCTGATGCAGTAAAACAAAGTGTCCTCGTCTGGACACTGACCGACGCCGTTGCCGCCGCTGACATTGTCGCGGTCCTCGTCGACGCAGACGCTTGGGCAGTTGCCACTGCGCCAGGTCGAGTCGGTGCAGGACCCACGGACGTACGTGGAGGCGCCGTCTTTTTGCAGCTCATCGCCCGTCGCCATGCATAGAAAGTATTGCGAGGTGACGCCAAAGCAGGCGTAGCCCGTGCCGCAGCAGGCCGACTCGTCGGTGTCCGAGGTACACGGAACATCGTTCGCAGAGTCTCCGTTGGGATAGTAGCAATTGGCCGAGGCGGTTTGAAGACGGAGACCGAGGCAGAGGAGGACAAGCCTCGCCGGCAGGCGAGGCAGCATCGCGAGAGGATACCGGAGAATGGGAGGTCGTGAAGACGGTGTGGCTGGCGACGGAGACGGGAGTGAGGAGGGAAGGACGAGACACGACGAGGGCGGGAAGATATCGTCTGTTTGTGAGTGAACACACCCGTCGGTCGGTCCTACGAATTGCACACAAAGAAGCAGAGACGGACTGTTGAGGGTGAAAGCAGAGAGTGGCGATGATCAACACAGGACGGAAGAAGAGAAAACACAGGAGCGGAGTGGACAGTAACGAAAAGCGGGTGTTACAGGTTGCACGACGTGTATTTCTATGGAGTGCTTGGTGCACCGGGAATACCGTTTGTCTCGAGAGGAGCGCCGGGCCCCATTTCGGGTTGTGACACCGGGCACCCATGCTCGACCAGAACGGACCCTGGCTGATGGTATGATAGGGGAGGGGGGGGCCTTTCCAACAGGAAGGATTTGCCAAGGTTGTCCGTCTTTCTACGTGGGTCGGTCCCAAGTGTAAAATGAGAGGTTTGGGGGCTAAGCAGGGGCGGGTCAGGAAAAGAAGCAAGAGCGACGAGAGCTAAAATAGAATAAGAAATATGAGAATAAAAGTCTAAATAACCAAAAGGACGAAATGAACCAAAATGAAGAGAAATCAATGAACATAAAGACACTCACAGCTTCAACATGCAAGACTACTCGGAGGAAGAGGGAGGGGGAGACTCGTTGTTTTTGCTATCGTCTAGAATCGTCTGCCGTTGTCTCAAGCCTTCAAGACACACGCTAGACAAGGAGCTGCACCCCCCCCCCCCCCCTATCATCCCCCCGCATCTAATGTTGCAATTTCCTTGGCACGGAAGTGTCTGAGCCTTCGCCTCCTCGAGACCTTATCCATCCCCGAGAGCCGCCCCTTCTTCTCCCTTCACCACTGGGCACTTTCGGCAGGGCTGAGAGTCGCGCGCACTGCCACAAGAATAAGCGCCTTTCTGGCCTGGAAAGCAGCCCAAATTATGCCAGAAGAGCAGCTATTCGACGCCATTGCAAAGCCAAGCTCTTTCCGCGGGGGCTTGGGCCCAGGAACCTGGTCGCCGTCCCGTCAAACCGATAATGCTCTTTTCCCTCTTTTTTTTTTCTTTTCCTTTTTTTGTCCGCTACTCCGAACTTGTGGTCCCAGAGACGAACGTCCTTACAAAAACAGTCCCCCCTGGTTTTAGGCTGGAGGGATTTGCCCAAACGAACGTTCTCGCGAGTACGGAGTAGGATGGCCTGGCTAGCTGGTCAGCCCTACGGT
This sequence comes from Ophiostoma pallidulum, assembly GCA_019925425.1. Taxonomy (NCBI): domain Eukaryota; kingdom Fungi; phylum Ascomycota; class Sordariomycetes; order Ophiostomatales; family Ophiostomataceae; genus Ophiostoma; species Ophiostoma pallidulum. The sequence continues at coordinate 52,386 of JADHKO010000115.1, forward strand.
GGTTGTTATCCGGGGGACTATTATTAAAGCACCTTCCTTCTGGGCTCAAACCCACCGTAAATAGTGGAGCAAAATACTGCGAGTATGTGTCCACGAGTAATCCGTACTCCGTACGTATGAGCAGCATACAGGCACCCGCTTGGAATGTCTCGGGAAGGGAGGGACTACTTGTATCTTACGTGCTCTGAGCTCTAAGGGTGTGTCCAGAAAGTTGGCTACTTTAGATGAAGATTGCGACCAAGTCTCCTGTGACGCGAACACCGTGCTCCTGCCATATCACAAATATCGACAGTCTAAAGGTGCGCCTGTAACTACGTCGTACTCCGTACCCCCTCGCGGGTTGCGGAGGAGATGGTGGCAGCAGTAGCGGCAGGGCTCCCGCCCTAACTTGCGTGGAATCTATCCGTGGGGCCCTCACAGCATGCCTGGCGTGCTCGTCCTATTTGTGACAAGGACGGCCTCCCGCCGCCACTGCGCTTCCTGCTCGCCAGCCGCGAGGAGCTGCGCGAGACGCCCGTCCCTTTCCGCCGCGTTCTAGTGGACGGTGACTGTCATCACGGCAGGCTCTATCGCATGTATATGTATCTTACGAGCATAGCATCTCGTGCTCTCCAGGCCTTTTATTACCACAGCACCTGGCCGGTCCGCGGCGTTCCCGGGCGAAGGAGCTGCACGCCAGGGGCGGTGCCTTGTGTGGTGCATTGGCAGCTCTGCCTAGTTGTATGGACACCAGCTTGGCCTAGCCCGGCCATTCCTTACGCGAACAGTGCCCCTGTCGAGGCCGTGATGCGCCTGGCCGACTAGGCGACCTTGCCTGTTAGCCTACGAGCCCTCCTAAAGTTGCTAAAGTTGCCCATAATGATGTATCTTACAGAGACGAAAAATTCTAGGTTCTGGCAGAACAACAAGAAACAACAGAGCTGGAGCACTGTCTTCCACATGAACTCTGCATCGAACACAAACCACACGTCAGGTCGCCGATACTGACACGCAAAACCCCACCAACGCGATACTCTATCCCCGTCTTTTGCAGCCTGTAGGGACCGGCTTTGCCTGTCTGAAGCGGAAGCCGCATCGCCGTAATGTTGTTATTGCCGAGGGCACAACTTCGTACTGGACGCAGGCCTCATCGACTACTTTCCGGATTGGTTCTTGGACAGTCCGTCCATGCAGCTCGTCATCGTAGCTATGATGGTTCGAAGACCGCCTGGGAAGGGGTGGCACAACGGGAATGTGGTGAAGCCACGACGTCGAGCGGGCGTCGCGAGCTCAGCGATGTTCCAAGTTTCGCCTTGGCCATGCGAACGAGACTTGACGTTGAATAACCACAACTACGAGTCTGCGCATAAGCATACGGAGTATGCAGGCAGTACGTCGTAGCGAGGATATGCTGAGTACGACGATGGACATCAAGCTGAAGACAAGATGTGGCTTCCTACGATCCTACGATCCTGTGGATCCACCATATCACGGATGCTTGCCTCTTTTTGGACGGCTACGGCCGGGCCTGACACCTCGTTTGTGTGGAGCGGCAGGGAGGACCTTGAAGTACTCCGTAGTGCCCCTAAAAATACTGGAAAAGGACAGGGAGGCGCTGAAAAAGGCTACAGCAGCCAACGAGGCGCGGACAGGCACGCATCGGGGCAAGACTGTGGCAGGATTCATGAGTCGTGTCCCACTTCCGAGGCGAAGGATCCGACCTACTCGTGCCTTTCGCGTAGAGACCTATCGCTGCATGGGAGCAAGAGAAAACGAAGTGAGAGAAGGAAGAGAGGAATAGAGGAGGAATAACTAGAGGCAACACGCCCCGCTGAGGCTGAGGACGATGTGGGCTGGGAGGGTATTCGGTGATAAGGAAAAAGGGACAGACGAAAGGATACGAGTACTCCGTAGAGGAGTGGGCTGTGGGGCAAAAGCAAAAAGCAAAAACACACAGAAAATTGTTTTGCAGAGGACCTATGCACAGGGTATGAATAGGATCCGTGCCGGATCCCGGCGCGTACGGAGTACGTATTGCGGCGTGCTCCGTTGTGCCTCGACGCTTTCTTCTCTAGGAAAGGAAGAAGAGATGGACCACGGGTTACGACGTGCTGGCTTTAGACTTTAAGCTGTATGGGAGAAAACGTTCGTTGTTAATAAAAAAATAGCTGCTTTGGCCGGAGACGGACACAAACAAATTAGAAAGACGAATGGGCAAAACGTAGCTACGCTATTAAAAAGAAACAACCAGACGTGAATCAACACAGCACAGCTTCGTGCAAGGTTCCTTCATGCTCTTCGTGCGGCATACTTTGCGTACCCGGCGTCATTGTGATGGCAGGTCGTAAAAGGGGGGGAAAGGGAAAAAGGCCGAGGTAGAAAAGAGCGCGGCTGGGGGTGATTGAAAAACAAGAACAAAACGACCAGCATACTAACACCAGAACCCCTTCTATCACCCTCACTCTTCCTTGACTTCCCCGTCCTCCACCTCCTCCTCTTCCTCGACGGACCAGTCCCGCCAGCCCTCGCCGCGGACCCAGCTGATGCCCTTGCGCCACGTCGGCTCGCGCACCGAGCGCGACTCCCGCTCGTACACGGCGCCTGCGAGGACCAAAGATGCCACGAAGACCAGTACGTCGGCGCCGTGCGACGCCGGGCGCCACCACCGCCGCTTCTCACCGACGCGCCACACGCTGTCCAAGCTGGCGCGAGCCGAGTACATGAACAGCGCCCGTCCGTGCTTGCGCTCGATCCACGCCCAGAGCCCGGCTAGGAAGCCGCCCATGAAGAACCGCTGGGTGGAGAGCACCCGCCGCGGCAGCCACGTCTGGAAGAAGCAGATGGATGCCCACATCGTCGACAGAGAACCGGTAAGGAACGTCGCAGACCGCAGAGCACGCATAACCAGCCGCTGCACCGCCTGCACGGGCGCGTGGTACACGGCCGACGCACGCGGCAGCTGCAGCGCGGTGTACATGACTAAGAAGAAGCGTGCGTAGGCGGGGAAGGCACGCAGCCAGTAGGTCAAGTACGTCCGGCCACACGAGGGGTCGCTGGGGTGCAGGGTAGCACAGCTCAGCGACTTGATCAGAGGATGGGCTCGGCTTGTCAGAGGCGTCACAGCCGCCACGGCAGACGCGGCAGCCACGGCAGACGCGGCGGTACCTGGAGGTGTCGGCAGCGAGAGCAGCTGCGACACATCCTTGCTCGGAAAGAGGGCGGGCGACGAGAACAGCGGCCAGTGCGCGCGCGCCATCGCGGCCAAGGCGTCCAGCACATCGTAGGGTCCGGGCCACTGCAACGCCATGCTGACGGGCGCGTCGGTCGCAGCCGAGTGGAGGTACGTGTTGGTCTGAAGGGTGCGGTTGAAGACAAAGTTGCCAAATGGGACAGGGAAACAGTCGCGGTCGAAGACGGCGGCATGCAGCAGCTGGCCACAGGCGATCGGCTGCAGCATCCAGGAACCCCACCACCAGGGCCGAGGACGCGGCCGGGGGACAAGCATGATGCCACTGCTGCCGCTGCTGCTACCGCCAGCCATGAGTGTTTCGACACCCGCTGCGGCGACGCCCTTAGCGACGCCTACAGCCGACCGCACAGCGATGGGCACCATGTCTACGCCCCAGATTGCGCCCGAGTCCTCCGCGGCATTCCACGCAAACTCTAGTGCGCGGCAGACCGCCATCACTGCCAAGGTCATCCGGAACTGCGCTGGCGCAATACCCAGCGCGAGGCCCGCCAACGAGGCGCCGACGGTCGGCGCATAGGCCGATGTAAGTGCTGCCGCGGTGCGCGGGTTGCGGACCCGGAACGGCAGCGCGGCCGGATCGAGGAGATGTGTGCGCAGGCGTGTGAAGAACCGGAAGAGGAGCCGATGAAGGAGGAGGATGGCAGAGAGTGAGAGCGAGAGGCGTACGGTGGGAGACTTGTGCAGCGGTTCCTTCTTTGGCCTAGAGTTGGATGTCAGCGGGGAAGCTCAGGCCATTGAGTGTGTGGGGACCACGATACAAAAACAAAAACATAAAATATCACCTTTTCTTGCCAAATAGGCGGTGTTGGACGGCCTCATAGAGTTTCAAACCGGCAGCGCTGGCCATGAACACGCGGAGGGCATGGCGCACGGCACGCGCGTTGAAATCATCGGCGCCGACTATGGCGCGCGGCGTGTCTGGGTCGGTGAGTTCCGGGAGCTTCAGCTTCTTGGTCGGCGTATCGGATGCGGAGCTCGACGTCGGGCGCAGGGGCGCTTTGGACGGCGGCAGGGATGATGGCCCGTCCATAATGCGCGTGACTTGCTCGACGGTGGGCGCATGGCGGCGCACCATCCGTGACCGGGAGAGGACGTACTTGTGGAGGGCGGCGTATTCACGGGCGGAGATGGTGTAGCGGAGGGCATTGCGGAGGATGGCATCGTTAGGAGAGGACGGGGAAACCGACGACGACGTCGAGGAGGATGGTCTCGGCGCCGTCGCCGCGGAGGCGGACGACGCCATGATCGCGCGGACGGTTTGGCAAACAAGCAACCGGCAAAGGAAGCCCGTGAACGCGTGGGCCGCAAAACGAGAAGGACTCGAAGCAAAACGCTTATCAATAAGAAAGAAAAAGTGGCGATGCGAAAATAGTCCCGTTGCCTGTCACGATTGCGATAACCCAAAAAGAGGCTGGGGAGGAAGACGGGGGGGGGGAGAGATAAAGTCGCTGTTCGCGGAGGACGCGCGATCTGATCTTTGATGGCTTGTTGTTTGGATTTGGCGAGTGTGCAGAAGTCGGCCGCGATGGATGAAGAGGGGGGGATGGATAGAGAACAAGCCAGATGCGAAAAGGGCGCTTTTGAGTTGCTGGAATGCCTTGTCCCGTGTCGACGATAGGGAGGAAAAGGAAGGAAGGGGGGGGAGGGCACTCCAAGAGACGCGTTCTGGTTGGCGCAACGTTGGCGCAACCCGCTCAAGACGAATGGGAGGGAATTGCACGTGCTGGTGCGTCGCTGAGCGGGCGAGGTACGCTAAAGAGGAATGGGCTGTGGGAAAGTGCGTCCGCCAGGCTTGTACTCCGTATTGCTGGCAGGTGCGGGAGGAAAAACCTCGGCTGGCAGCGCGCTTTGCCCCGTTTGGAATGGGACCCAGTTTTCTACGTGCAACGGGAGGGTGGGGACTGACGAGAAACTGGAGTGGTGCGTGGAGAGAGGACAGAGCAGCGGGTGAGTGGGCCAAAACGGGCGCGAGAATGACAAAAGCAGAAGCCGGTGCCCGTTCTCTTCGCGATAATGATTCGTGGATGCAGCCCCATTCGACGACGTTCGTCGCCGCGCAATACCGTGTGAGAAACCCCCCTGTGACGTCGCCCTCTGCGTATTACAGTTCCACCCTCCATATGCCCGTTAGTCTTCCTTCACAGCCGTCACGACCTGCCCGCGGACACATGATCCACGGGCATCAAGCACGATGTCGATGCTACGGCGACGGCTGCGGCCGAGATGTTCTCGCTGCGCTGCCTTGCAAGCGGGCACCGCTCCGCAGAACGTAACGCTGCATGCGCGTAGCTGTTCTGCGCTTGCCCTAACACCACAAAGAACAAAAACGCAAGAGCCCATAGGTAGTATTTTCAAATAGAGGAAAGGTACAGCAGAAATAATCCTTGCGTGGGTATCAACATTGGGGTCAGGAGGACAAGACCACCCCTCTCGCGGCCCCCCTTGATCTTTGGTGTTTGTTTTGCCTTCCCTTTCTGTGCTTTCTTTTTCTTCTGTCCCTCCTATTATGTCCCCCTCACTCTGACCTCTGGCGGGTTTCGTTCTTCGCTTGTCCCTATGAATGTCGCTTTTATGTGTCGCTCGTCAGAAAATAAAACCCTGTGGCTCGCCGGCCAGTTCCTCTTTTTTTCCCTCGCTGCTGTCAGCCTTCCTCCTCCTGGAGGCCGTCCCTGAAACAAGACAATGAAACGATTCAAACAAAAAAAGAAAGAAAAAAAGAAAGACACAGGACGAAAAAGAGCAAGGAAGAAAGGAAAGGATGAAACTCTGAAAGGGGGCTAAAGAAAAATGGTGCAAGAGGGGGATTAAACTAGCTAGAGAGGAAAACCAAAACTCCAAAAGGCAATGCATAGAGCACATCTGATAAGTAAAAAGAAAAAAACAAAAGGGGGACCGACCGGACACAAAGGACACAGCCGAAGACACCTGTCCCGATGGTGCCGTTACGAGGAACCAGACGAAGAAAACAAGAAACCCCATTAGGTGCCTACCGACGCCGACAGTGACCCTGCAGTCCCGGGAGGAACGCACAGAAAGCACTGGACCCAGGCATCCTAACGCGACACATCCGGCGGCGACCAAGCGCGCGCCACGTGCTCGTTGTTTTCTCCGTGGCAAAACTCCTCCCAACCCAACACATCCCACCCATCCACGGCAATGGGATGGTCGCTATGCACGGGCGGCGTAGGCGCATGGATGCGGCACAGAACCGCTTTGCGCTGCTCCTCCGAGTCCAGGATAAGGCCTGTGCGAACACCGTCCAGAATTCGTTGGCGGAGACGCTCGCGCTCTGCAACAACGGCACGTGCCACAGCACCACGCGTCCGTCCGTTGAGGGTGCCCGTGCCGGAAAACGTGGCTAGGCCGAGCTCAGGGTGTTCGAGAACATACGTCAGATAGGCAGTGGGTAGGTTGACCAGGATCCGCGACACGACAGCGGCGGTATTGTATGCTCCGGTGCCAAGCAGGAGCCCATTCTCGCCGTTGCCGCTGCCGCCATGTACTGGCGAGTCGTTTCGGGGCGCAAAATCACCAAACATAATCTGCGGAGATCGCGCACCTCCCTGCTTGGCGCTTACCGAGTTGGTTCGAGCACGCGGCGGCAGACTCACCGAGCCCGCCGAGCGGAAATGTGCGGCAGCGCCGCCGCCCTGTGGTATATGAGTGTTGTGCGCACGGAGCACGGGGTCGAAACCGTCACCGCCGCCGGTTTCAGCTGCAAATGTGGTCGGGAAACGGGACAGTGCTGGCCATGGGCCGGCAGTAGTAGTACTGTTGGCTGCCGCGTCCAGCCGGAAGTCGGCAGGGAAGTTATGAACGACAAACTCGATAGCGCGGTGGAGAAGACGGTGAACGGCGATACCGGTTCCGCGGCCATACCGAAACTCGGGGTGCGGATGTGGCCGGCCGTATGCCTCGGCGTAGCTGTCCTGCTGGCGGGAAGCTGATGCCCCATTCAAACAAAACGCGAGCACCCTTTCGACAGTGTCCCAGCCGATCCGGCGCCCCGCTTGGTCTGCGCCGACAGACTCGACGTCGTCAAGCATGAACAGAAAGCCCGCTGACAAAAATGCCAAGGACTGATCCACCGCCTCGCTGTTGGATGCGGCTTCGTTGGAAGAAGCTATTTCAAGAGGGACGCCGTAAAGGCTGCGCAGAACTTGCATGGCCGCGTCTACTGTAATGTATGGGTCGTCGATCTTCAGGGGCAGAGTGAGAACCGGCTGGTTGAATGGGCCGGGATGCATGCTACCAACATCACTTTGAAATAATTGTCCTAGCATGTAGCTCCGTGACAAGATACCACGGTGGCCCACAAACACGGGCGTCGATGCACGATGCGTCGGAGCACTTGACTCAGTAGCGGCATTGCTATTCACAGAGTGATTGGCATCGCAAAAGTGCAGGAAGATGTGACAATCGGCAGTCTGAGGGTGGTCTAAGCTGTGCTGCAGCTGTCTCTGGAGATGGTGGACAAACTCGAAGTCAATGCACCGGCTTGGGACGCTGCCAGCTCTGCTATGCCGTTCTGGAGGGCCAGCTGCAGGGAAGCCACCGTGGGGTGGGAAGAAAGGCGGCGACAATATTGCAGGCATGGGCTCGTTGGCACGGGTTGGCGGCAGCGTCCCGTTGGGGACCGGCAGAGGAAAGGGCCCACTCTGGTGGCCGAATGCGGCTCCTTCAACCACATTGTCGGGAGACTGCGAGCTATGGAAGCTGGCTGGCGTTGAAGGATTGAACCCGCCCGTAGTGGGTGTAAACCCATTCACGTCAGCAGCCACGGGCAAACCGGGCGGCGCAGGCCATTCGGCGGATGCCATATTCGGCATACTAAACGGCATATATGGAGGACCGCCCAAAGCGCCAACCGGAGGAGGAAGGGGGCCATGGCCGATAGGTGCAGGAGATGGGTTGCTAGAGGGTTGGAAGGCACCAAAGGTGATGCTACCATTGCTGGGGCGAGCGTGATGGAACGCGGGGTGCTGGTGTTGGTGGTGACTGTTCATTGCATGCCGTGCCGGAGGCCCGCGGTGCTGGGCAGTAGACCCGCTCCGGGAATGGGGAGGAGGGAAAACAAAGCTAGGACTAACATGTCCGTTTGCCGGGAGGTCTGTAGGCATGTGGGCGAACGAAACATCGGGCAGAATACCGCCGGGAGCTCGCGGGGCCAAGGAAGGCAAGGGTGTCGGGCGGCTGACAGGAGAGGCAGAGGGGGAGGCGTCAGGAGCAGTCGTGGGGACAGCCGCCGACGACTGCGGCACCTTGGATGTTGGTGACGATGGCGACATCACAGTCTCGTGGATAGCTTGCGGTGATCCGGACACGGCAGGCGGGATCTCCGTCGTGGAAAGTGTCTCGGAGCCAGGCGAGGCCTGGGGGGGCTGTTTGTGCTCAGAGGAGCTTGGCTGCATGCTCTCCTGTTGGGGGCGCCGTTCTTCCTCTGCCTGCTCCTTCGCTTCCTGCTCTTGTTTTGACTCCTGTTTCTCATTCTCCTGCTTCTTGCGCTGCTCGTCCTCTTGCTGCTGTTGTTTCTGCCGTCTCCGGGTCTCATGCTCCTGGGCGATCGGCAGCGGGATCACAGGGACGACACGGGGGCGGCTGTTCTTAGCACGCCCGGCCGTTTGTGGAGGCTTTTGTCTGTTGGCCGCGGGTGCCATGGCGCAGAAAAAAGGGGGAGGGGAGGCAGAGGTACGTGTCGAAAATATCGTGCTGTTCTCAGCATGGAGGTGTCTGGGGTCGTAGTGATCGTGAAGTCTGTAGGCAATGCTTAATACTGCTGAATGGACAAGGTAGCATGGACGTTAGAATGTAACATATTGCACACGGCGAGTCACAATATGAGAAGACGGTGAGGGGAGGGTGGGCTGTTTTCATCCGATGTGATGTGCGCGTGTATGGCTCGCACAACGCTGTGAGCCTGGTCTCACCCGCGTCTCACTTTTCCCCAGCCGGACAACGCCGACGATCTGCCACCCACCACCCCAGTAGCAGGCTGGGAGAGGACACAGGAAGATGGAGAGTAGCAGCGAGGCGCCAAGTCCAGCAACCCGTGGAACATGACACAGCCACATCACCACATCACAGCCCGGCGCTTCAAAAGAGGCAAGCCAACCTCGCGATAACCAGGGGTAAGGCTTGATGGACTTACCGGCAGCACCTGCGGCAGCAGAGTGAGACGATGTCAAAAAAGAGGAGCGGGAAAAGCAGCGGATGCCAGGCAACGCAGGCACATTGCAGGTCTGGAGAGGGGGGGGGTTATATAGCGATACAGTCGGCGCAGAGGTCGGAGGGCAGCAAGAACAGGCACAGCCGTCTCCAACGTGCTGAGGAAGACAATAAAAAGAAAGGAACAGTGTAGACGAGGAGGAGGAGGAAGATGAGGAGTAGGGGGAGCTGCGACGGGTGGAGGTTGGAGGCCGGGCCAGACAAACGAGAGCTGCGGCTGGGTGGAGGGGGGAAGAGAATCCCGAGAGGAGGACGGCGCTGTTGAGGGAACGAGCTCTTGCCGTTTGCCGTCAGGACTGTCCCTTTTTTTTTCAAATATCCCCAACTTTTTTTTTTCTCGTTTATTTCTCAGCTACGGAAATCACCCCCGCGAATCAGGAACCAAGACAAAATAAATGGGGCAGTCACATGCGGAATGGCGCACGGTCTTTGGCTCCACGAAACCAAAAGGCAAAGGCAGGTGCGGCTGGCCACTCTCCGCCATTGTCGGCCATCGTACGGAGGGAACGGAGAGTACGGCGGCCCGCGATGCTTCGCGTTTGTTTTGCTGCTCGTCCGCCCCACAGGAGACGTTTCCCACGACTCACATATGCACTCGTCTCCGGCAATTGGCCTCGATTACGGTAGAGGACCGCCGTGCAGGTTTGTGCCTGCTTTCTGGGGGGAGGGGGGTTCCCCTTGTTGCTGACAGCAGTCCCCGATCTCGAATATCGGCGATGATCTCCTCTCAGCAGTGGTTCTTTGGCCTGCATCTTTGAGCCACGCGTGGACACGGATGGCCGACAAAGCCGAAATTAAACCTGTGCAGTGGGTAGCAAAGAAAGCATCAGCAGTAGCCCCGGGATAAGTGTCCGCAGGCAATGCCTGAGGGGAAATACGCGGAGACGGGACGGCCCCCGAGCGCTGCGAGCCGGCGACGAGAACAACAATCTGCGGGCACACGCCGACCTTAGCTGCACTGTTCTCGTGTAGCAGCAGGGGCTGGGCGAGACCGTTGCAGCTCAATGTGAGGCGATCACCGTGTCTTCCACGGCTAGCCGCCGACTGGACGTGATCCTTTACAGACTCGCTGGTGCGCATGAACGGTGCGTTCTGGAGCTCGCAGGTGGCCGTGGGGACAGCAGAGGTTGGTCCATGGTTCTGCTGTCAGCGTTACCTCTTGGCAGCGTCCAGACAGCACAAGATACCGCAGTGCTCTCTTCGCAGAATCCTGGGACACGAGCAGCCGTGAACTCTGGTAGCTGTTTCTACTCCAATGGTGTTTAGCACCCGCCGGGCACGGGGCAGGATGCAAAGGGTGATAGAGTTGCTAGATATATTGAGCAGTGTTTTTAATCGTTTCTGTGGAAGAAGCAAAAGCTCCGATGGGAATGAAATGTCTTTACCACAAGAGCGAGCAAAATAATGCAAAGCAAATAAAAAGACAAAGAAAGGCTTTCTGAAGTACAATGCAGTGAAGGAAGTGGAATAAAATTGCAAAGCACAGTGTTCCATAAAGATAACATGAAAGATCAGCTCTGTAGTCCTTCCAAAATCAACCTAAAGGGCATATGCTGCGTCTGGGCCGTGTCTGCCATTTCATCGCACCGCCGTCTTTTTCTGCGGAAAGAATGTGATCTGGCGTTGCAATATCCGCCACTGCACAAACGCCGCCGTATCCTTCTCGCGCGCTGACAGTGTCACCCGCTGCGGTCCATTCGCTGTCGGTATCCGTAGGGAGCGGTACCGGCTCATGGCCAGTGTGGCCAAACTTCTTTCGGCCGCAGCACGGCCATAGTCGTCAACATCATCACCCTTGCCGCCCTTACCGCCACGACCGTCACTACTGCCATTACCGCCAACGCCACTGCCTCCTCCTCCGGCCACGGACCTGGCCTCGTAGTACTCTCGTAGGCTCTTGGCTTCGGCTGCCGTCAGCTCCCATCTGGAATAACCCCGGCGCATGCTGTCGCGCACGGCCTGGCGCAGCACGTCGCAGAAGTTGGCTTTGGTCGGCGAAGCCAAGCCCATGGCCTGCAGGAAGTCGGGCCAGGTGCGAATTGCTTGCAGTCGGCGCACCTCAGCAGCTAGTGCTACAACGGCACTCATTGGTGGAGCGCCATGGCGCAGGAACAGGTCGTTACGGAGGCTCTCGAGGCTGCCCGAGGCTGCACCCGCTACCGCTGCACTGCCAGCCAGCTCCTGCCGCGCCGTCCGCCGGAACAGCTCCATGAACATGAGCAGGCGGTACGACGTGAGACTGCCGACAAACGTGTGGTGAAGGCGGTACTCGCTGACCGTGCCGTTGGGCTCCATGTGCACCAGCTCGGCGTGATTGGATCCGCGGCTGTCTAGCAGCCATACCACGTTGCGCGTGATGGCCTCCGTGATGATGGCCTTGAGCAGGCCCACACGCGTGGCGGTGCCGTCGCCGCCTACAACGTCGCCATCGGCGATCAGGAGTGCCACAAGCAGCACGCCCAGGTTGGGGCAGTCGTCCTTACCGCGGTGGTTATCGACGTAGAACGAGCGGATGCGGCGGTTTGCGTCAGCGACGACCTCGGGGTGCTCAGTGGCCAGACACACGAGCAGGTGCAAGAGGTGGAAGTAAGAGTAGATGGCCTTTTCGGAGGCATGCCGCAGGGTGCTCCTATCGCCACCTCTGCCTCCGCCACTGCCGTTACGATGGCTACCCATCGCTGTGACGTGCTCATTGAGGCGCACCACGATCTGTACCATGAGCAAGAAGAGCACCTCGGTAGCCTGCTTCAGGACGGTGGCTGACGGCGGTGATGGCGGCGACTGGTCGTGCTGCCGCTCTTGCTGCTGCGGGTGCGGTAGCTGTCGAGCCTTTTTGGCGGCTGGCAGCACTTCCTCGCCAATGGCTTTCAGGGCGGCGATTGCGGCGTGGTGCACGCGCCGCCAGTGGCGGAGAGACAGCGGCAGCGGTAGCCAGTGGTCGAACTTCAGACCCTGCACAGAGTGGCGCACCTTGAGCTGCGCAAACGCCTCACGCGACAGAAGGTCAAACTCACAGTGCAGCGCACGACTTCTGCCTCTGCCATGGTGGTTTTCTGAACGCGTCGTGATGCCAACGCCCAAGTCGGACTGCAAGTACGACGTCTTGAGGCAGAAGCACAACAGCTCGCGCTGGCGCAGCATGTCGTGGCGGGCTACCAGCTCACGCACGCGGTCCGAGGCCGCCGCAAATGCCGCAATTCCGGGCACATCGAGCTCTCTGAGGACTAGCAGCAAAACGTCCTCGGCGAGGTAGTCCACGGGGCGGCCAGCCAAGATGCCAGCGACCGGGGCCGCCAGGGTGCGCTCGACCTCCGTTGCCGCCGTGGCAACCGTCGCCGTCGTCTCTGCCACATCTGCCGCCTTCCCCTCTTCTTCCTCCGAAAAACCTGCCGCGCGCCGCATGGACGCAAGGTCGGTGGTGTCGTAGCCGCATGACCCACAACGGAAGTGGCTCTGCATTGACAAATGCGGCCGGCCCTCCTGGCGCCGGATGTACTCGCTTAGCTTGACCTCTCCGCCATGCTCCTGGTCGACGGTATCACTTGCGAAGAAAGACAGCAGCTGAATAGCGATGGACTTGAGTGTGTAGGCCGCTGTGTAGCCCTCGGCCGTGTTGAGGATGGACGCGCAAATGTAGCCACCGTACACATTGGGGTGTATGACTTTGGGCGTGTCCATCTCGACCACCGGCGGCCCCACCGGGTAGTTCAACGGGAAGTTCATGGAGAGGTGGAGGGGACGCGGTGCATAGGTGTCCGTGGTGAGGATGAGGCAGGCCTTTGTGAGGCCATCCGAGGCGTCGGTGTGGGGATGCAGCCGAATGTTGGGGTATAGTGGTGCCGTGCAGAGCTCGGCAATGTCACGCATGAGGCGACCGTGGCGGAGCGCCTCTATGGACCGGTCGGCCGCAGAGGTGGAGGAACGACGAATATCCATTGCGCTTTGGTGGAGGATTGTCTTCGTCAACAGGCTTTTGTTACAAGCAACAAGTGAGAGACGAGAGGCCACAAACACACGTTGCCTTGTGAGTAGAGGGGAGTAACAGTTGAAGCTGGCAATCGATGTCCTCTGAATATGAAGTCTGTGCTGACGAGGGATGAGGTGGAAACTCGAGGTGGTTCTGGGGCCGACATTGTGTCTTTTATAGACCGAAGCAGCATGGGAAGCTTGACAGAGACTGATTGCAAGTTGTACCAGTGTTCTTTACCGGGTACAGTCACCACATACCGTTGAGGCCAGGCCGTGGGGCGCAGACATGGTGCGCTTTGTTGTCGTGAGGCCGATCGTGTAAAGCGTGAGGCCATCCAAAAGTGGGACCCCAACGACCAACAAGACTCGGCCTCGCGATTTCACAACAAACGACTTGCCTTTCTGTCTTTCTATCGTCAGATACCTTTCTTTATACAGCGTCGGAACCTTTCAAATCCGGCAGCCAAAACCAGGCTGGAGTGACCCGCTTGCAGCCTGGCAGAGAGGCCACAACAAAGGGCCACACCTTGTCACTGCATTGACCATCGCGTTGCCGGGAGGGAGCAGGACAAGTTTTTTCTGGAAGTGCCGCCCCCGAATTTGTTTTTAAAACAGCAAAGATGTTTGCCACTCCTTGATCTTTCGTCTGAAATAGGTCATAGGTGTGTAATGATAATAAATTCAATAATCGCACTTTTCAGGTTTGACTCCAATCAACCTTGGCGGGATAACTTGGGGCATTGTGCGTGAGGCCAGCCCCCCGGTCCTGTCCAAGCGTCCTACCGTCGGCGGTTACGGCCGTCTTGCCGGCAGGAACAGTGGCTTTGACCACAACGGTGTATGACGCCATGTGGCCCACCAGGACCGTCCAAACGGTCGCCGAGCTGACACGGCAGTTCCAGTAGACTGGTCTGCAGCCTTTTGTCTGGTCTCGCTCTTCCTCGAGTCCGTCCAGCATTTGCCTAATTTGGTGCGGTGGCATACAGAATATGCCGAGCTTTGGGATGCGGCCGAAGAAAGCAGCGATGTTGATCTCGTGGGCGGAGTCTACGGGCTTGTTCCTCTAGAAATGCATGTACAAATAAGGCGAGCATCAGTTGATGAAAGCTTTTATCGGAGTTTTTGAAGATCCGTGCCTCATATGTCTTAAACACAGCTGTGGCGCAGTTACCGTGTTTCGAATTTGCAGTTTACTTTGTTTAAAAACATCAGAGCGACGGGATAATACAGCACTAGAGAAAAGGTGGCTTCGTCTATTATCACCAAGAGAACCGCGCTATCCTATCCATCGAGGGTACCCAAAAAATCGAAGACAGGGTGTTGCGTCCCTTTCTCTTCTGAGTCATCGGCAAGCAGCTGTTGAAGATGCAGAGATGAAGGCTGCCTCCTGCAGGAGACTCCCGTAACCTGATGGACCCTCGCTCTAGTACATGTTTTGCTTCTTGCGCAGCTCAAAGACCTTGAGCGCCTCCTCGGCCGCCTTGACGCCGCTGAGGGCCATGGCGCCGAAGGTCGGGCCCATGCGGTTGGCGCCGTCGACCTCGGACAGCTCCATGCCCCCGACAATCAGGCCCGGCACGATCTCGCGCGTGTTCTTCACAATAGCGTCCTCTGCTAACTGCATGTCTAGACCGCGCATACCGCCCAGCTTTTCGAGGCGCTGCATGCTGACGAGACGCTTGACACAGAAGGCACCCATCGGCCCGTCGTGCCCTGTTGTGGAGATGACCACAGGCGCGTTGATGGTGTTGGGGTCCATGCACGACTGGTCGTCGTGGTGCAGCGAGACGAGCGTCCAGTTGGTGACGACGCCGGCAACGCGGATGCCCTCGCCGTCCCCGGCCTCGGCCGGCCGCGTGATCAGGTCCTCGACAGCAGTGGCGTTGAACAGCTTGATGTTGGGGAAGCGGAGAACTTGGGCCAGCACGGTGGACGTGAAGAGGCTAGCGTGTTTGACGACGACAAAATCGCCCTCATCCTCGTAGGGCACGCCGACTTCACGCAGGAAGACGTCGGCAGGCTTGCGCATGACCATGGCGGAGAACAGCTGGCCACCCAGCCAGGCGCCGCCACCGGGAGCAACGCCGGCCTCGACAATGGCGATGCGCAGGTCCGGGCGCAGCTTGCCGAGCGTGTACGCGGCGCTGAGGCCGCAGGAGCCAGCACCGACGATGACAATGTCAGACTCGGCGTAGCTGTCGAGGTCGGCGAAGTAGCGGCGCGTCATGGCTCGCGAGACCTGGCTCTCACGGATGGGTGCAAACGTGAAGCCGTCATCCCAGCGGCCCATGAGAGCGACGACCTCGTCGCTAAGCGGCTTGCTCGTGACGTCGATGGTGTCGGCCTGCTGCTTGTGATCCTTGACGGAAAGCGTCTTGTGGTGCACAACACGCGTGGTGAAAGAGGCACCAGCCGAGCTGGCGGTTTCCTCAAGGGACACTGCGCTGGGAGCCATTGTTGTGGGAGAAAGATCGGGTCTACGTCAGAGGAAAGAGTAGGAAAAAGACAAGGGAAAATCTGTTAGAAAATTCCATCCCCTAATACGGGACGACAATGAAGGCGTGAAGAAAAAAACAAGGAAAGGGGGGAGAAGCAGTCATGATCCTTTCGCTGGTATTATCCAGATCAAGTTACGGCCGTATAATCTCAGCCATGCTGTCCCTGTCTTGCTCTTCGGCTCTTTCGTCTGCCAGACAGACAGACAAAAAACAACCGTGGGAGGTAAAGGCCAGGGACAGCAGGCACCGGCTCATGCATAATGCTTTATTCATACAGTCACCCGTTGCATAAAGATCATCTTGACAGGACACATGGCGAAGCTGGTCATGGCGGCTGCTCCGGTGCAGTGCAAGCAAGGTAGAAGGAGAAGAGCGGTCGGTGTTCCCTACGCGGACGGACAGATGAGGTGTCTGCGGGTATACAGGTTTTGTTAGTGTGTGGATGATCCAGAGAGGTAGACAGGAAAGGGAGGCGATGGGGAAAGTATACTGATGGATAAGGTCAAGAGCTTCGGTAGGACGGTTTGGGGGCGAGGAAGGTGGAACTTTGCTGAACTTGGTGAAGAGAGAGGAGAAGAACAAAGTAAAGGAGAAAGGGGGGGAGAAAGAACAGACGAGCAGTCGCTTTGTCTTAAGTACAGAGGGACCCCTCTTCAATGAGGGGTTTATTCCCCGTCCCAGCTTTCTGCCTCTTGGCCCGGCCACGGGTCACCGGTCTCGGGGAGTTTGGTGGTTCTCTGGGTGCCCTGGTTAACCGTTGGGAACCGCATCTTGATGATCGCCAATTGGATAATGGGGGGGTATGTCTCCATCGTCTTGCCCCCTTACGTCCTAGTCTGGCATTGGTTTGTACGTGCTTTGGGTCGAACTGCCGCGCGTGAGGTCCACTTGAGCTCTGTTTGTGCAGACACGATTGTCTACTTCGCACAGCTTCTTTGTCACAGAACAGATCCGAGGTCGAGGAGCGGGACAAAACTCACGTTTCTGCGTTTTGACCTGGGGTCGTCCAGTCGAAACAGGAAGACCTCCCCTCCTGTTCCCCAAGTGCAGGACATGTCTTCTCTTCTGTGCAGTTCATGGCTCCGAGATACAACACGAGCTACTAGGAGAAGGAGAATGGGGGGAGAATGGAAGAGGCTTTAAACACCGCGGCAGCCAAATCCCGCCAACGCCGCGATTCTCTGGTCGTAAGCGGAGCCTGCGCGTCATAGCGAACTTGATGCCCGGAATGAACCTCTAGCTCCTACCATGCATCGGCATCCATTTCTGGTTGCCCGTAGGACAAAACAACCAATGCGGCTGAAATATACAACTGCACATAGAGCGAATACTATACACCCACCCAGCTCAGCCGCGAAGCCGGTCATGCGGTAAGGGGTTATTGCGTCGTGGCCATTTATCCATAGTGGGATCAGTTCCGCGGGCCCAGGCACAGCGGATAGCTGTCTCCGCCCTTGTGCTCCCTCTCGCCGTCGTGCAGCCCGGCTCCCCGTGCCTGCCTAGACCATGTGCGCGTTGTATCGTCCGGACTGGTAATCATCGCCGCTGATAGGTGTGGATGCTGCCCGCCCGTTGCCAATTTAAAACAGTCCCTGAGTGTGTCGTATAAGAGGCGTGAGTACAGCACCCAGGCGACCGGGCTATAGATTGCGAACGAGACCCCGTGGAAGTTCGAGCTGTGTCTCCGCTGTCCTTTACAGCTCGTCCCTCGTCACAATTAGCAGACGTCTTTAAAACCTGAGTGGTCCGCCAGTTCTAACTTGCAGGAACTTCGCGATTTGATGTGCCTCTGGCCCTTTCGCTTGGTCCTCTTCATTGCCTTCTCCAAGAAACTGTCACGTTGTTTGCTTGTCTGCCTTGTCTACAACTGATAATGGTTCTTGCATGGAAGCTGGCCGCTACGGCCGTCACCTCACGTCAGTCCAGTGCAACGACAGCAGTGACAAAGACAAAAAGAACAAGGAGACAAGGAGAAACTGTCAGCAGCAGCTAACAGCCTCCAGTTGCCGGCCATGCGCTCGCCCAGCTCTCGCCATCCACCTATACGGACACGGCCTCCGGAATCAACTTCTCAACCTGGGCGACGCCGGGCCAGGATGGCCACGGCGCCTTTAGTTTCGGTTTTGTGCTCCCAGATGACGCCCTGACAAAGGACACCACCGAGTACATTGGCCGGCTGGTACGTCCGTCTTTGTGTTAGACGAAAAAGACAAAGGAGACGAGCACTGCTTGTTGCACAGAGTCTAACAAGGAGTTCCTTTCACAATGGTCTTCCTCTCACCCGCCACTCCTCCCTAGGAATGCCAATCCCTCAACGCGTCCCTGACCGGCTGGTGCGGCATCGCCCACGGTGGCCGCATGACGTCCAACCTGCTGCTTATGGCCTGGCCCTACCGCGGCCGTGTCTACATGTCGTTCCGCTGGACCGCTGACTACTTCATGCCAACGCAGTACGGCGGCGACAACGGTACCAGTGGCACGTCTGCTGCATTTCCAGCGCCGCGTCTGACCATCATCCACGCGCGCGCAAACGGCACCTCGTTCGAGGTCCTCTACCGCTGCCAACACTGCTTTGCTTGGCAGCAAGGCTCGTACAACGAGACTGTTCACACAGTGGCGGACGGTGGCTCCGGTAGCGCACTCGTGCTTGGCTACGCGCAGGCAGCCAAGGGCCCGACGAACCCGGGCTGTCCGGGCAACACGCTCAACTACGGCTTCCATGACAATGGCTTTGGGCAGTGGGGAGCGCTTATCGCCAACGCGACACGGGCATCGTACACAGCGTGAACGCGTCTGGCCACGCGGGTGCCCAATGCAGGCGCAAGATCGGCAGCGGCGAGCTGCTGGCCAGCCTCAGCAACGTCGACATCGTCGGAGACACCGTCAGCGGCACCCATCATGCGGAGGGCACCAGAGCTTGCGCGGCAGTGGTGGTCCCACTGAATATCGTATCTTCTCCTTATTGTTCTCCCATCCTTCTTCCATTGTCTCTTTCTTCCATCCTCTGCTATTGATTTCTTTGTCTTCCACGTCCAGTCCCCGGTGAAAATGCACATCAACATTTCAACAACGGGAAAGATATGACTCGGTGCTCTCATTGTTCGCACAATATCCTCTGGTGTCTCTCTTTTTTGAGGACAGTTGTTGTTTTTCGTCCGCATCGTAGCCGTTGGCAATGTGCAGTGAACAGTCTAGATAGCCTGAACATGCTGA
Organism: Ophiostoma pallidulum; assembly: GCA_019925425.1. NCBI lineage: Eukaryota > Fungi > Ascomycota > Sordariomycetes > Ophiostomatales > Ophiostomataceae > Ophiostoma > Ophiostoma pallidulum. The sequence continues at coordinate 71,520 of JADHKO010000115.1, forward strand.
GTAGTCTGTAGATGCATGTCTCCAAGACGGCATTCCCTCTCCGACAGATTTTTGATTGATGGGCGGTTCGTAACCGCATTTCTCGGCGGCGTGCTCGGCGGTGTGCTCGGCGGCTTGCTCGGCGGCTTGCCCGTATATTCACCCCCGGCCACCTTTGTTGCTTTACCACCACGCGCCCCTTCCTCGCCGCGTTGCCAATGCCATCCAACGCTCCTTCCTCTCGACGCCCTCGCAAACCTATGACAAAGTAACAAGTCCCCACAAAATACACATCGTTCCTTCCCCCATCTTCGCTCCTGCCCTCGCTCCTGCCCTCCCAGACTCCCCGAAAGTTGCCCCGTGAACACTTTGCCACCTCGTCACAGGCATCTAAGCATTGTTCCTTCCTCTCAATAGGCCCCAAATAGGCAATTCCCAAAAGCTCACCTTCCCCGGTGGCAAGAAGTCTCCACAATCTCGCCGAGATGTGGGCCATGGGCCGGAAGCCGCTGAAAGCAATGTGTACCTTCCTGGCCGAGAACAGACGCCGTGGACAGCCCCGCGCACATTGTTCTTGCAGGTACCCTCACCTGGGTTGGGTGCATGTTCACCGTGTTGTTCACCGCATCGCGGTCGTGAACATGAGGCACTGGTACCTCTGAGTCTATAAAAGAGTCGCTCGATGCCGTCTAAGCTCTCCCACCGTCTTGTTTCCTTTCCTCCCAACCCCCTCTCAACACTACAATCACCACTTCTACGGCGATCGCCACCTCGTCACTGACCGCTTCTTTACAGCTCACTGAGCCTTTGTACTCTCGTTCTCTTCTCTGGACTACAGGGTCGAGTAACAGAGTATAAAGGCTCCTCCTTCCCCCTCCCCTCCTCCTCTCTCCTTCGCTTCTTCCAACCCCTTCTTCACACACCATCGCTCCCTTCTTCTTCACCTCCTTCTGTCTTCACTATCATACTCTTGTCTGGCGGCTACCAGTCAGACAAACGGGTGTGTCAATCTCCATCCCAGACGCTTCTCTCTCCTCATCCAGGGCAGAGGGACCAGGAACCCGCTTGTCAGCGAAGAACGAATCGAGTTCCCCAAGGTGCGTTGTCACAGAAGAACCTCTTTGCTTTTTTGTTGCATCAAGCATCACCAACTCATACTCATTATATGATTAGGGTATCCCCTCTTGAAGGACAATATCCGTCGAGTTCTATCCAGTCGACGGTTTATTGAGACCAAGATGCCGGCCCTTTTCCCCGTACCTCAGAAGGAGGTGTGCACCACCAACTCCTGGACAACGGCGTTCATCGCGCTTTTCATCTGGCGGTACTTACGCCAGGTTGTCCACCTCATCTCCTTCTGGCTCTACCGCGCGGCGGAGCCCCTCGCCAACCCGACCATCACGAGCGCCCATGTCTCGGTGATCATTCCCACCATCGACCCCCAAAATACCAAGTTCCGCGAGGGACTCATCAGCTCTTGCCGCAATATGCCCCGCCGCGTGATTATGGTGACCGCTGGCGAGCCTCTGCGCCGCGAGGCTGAGACAATCATCCAACAAATGCATGACACCGGCATGATCCCAGCATAGTGCGCTGGCGTGCCCATTGTCGTTGTTGCTGCATCCCAAGCCAACAAGCGGGTGCAGGTGATCTGCGGAGCCAAGTACGCCACGACCTCTATCATCGCCCTCATGGACGACCACGTTGTCTGGAAGGACAAGTTCCTTTTCTACGCTCTCCCCGCCTTTGAGCGCGACCCTCGGGTTGGCATCGTGGGTACCAACAAGCGAGTGATCCGCGAGGCTCCGCACCGTTCTCTATACCACCGCATTCTCAACATGATCCAGTGCCTCTACCTTGAACGACACAACTTTGAGATTCGCTCTTCCAATGCCGTCGACGGCGGTGTCTTTGTGGTTTCTGGCCGCACCAGCCTCGTGCGCGCCTCCATCCTGCAGGATCCCGACTTCATCCACGGCTATCTCAACGACTACTTCCTGTTTGGCCTTGTGGGTCCCTTGGCTGTTGACGATGACAACTTTCTCACGCGCTGGTGCATTTCTCACAACTGGCGCGTCAAGATCCAATACCGTCCGGAGACTCTCATCACGACCGATCTTGGCAGCGCTAACAAATTCGCCGGTGGCCTCCAGCGCTGGGTGCGCACGACGTGGCGGTCCAACTCGACAAGCCTCACTTCCCTGCACGTCTACATTGCCCAGCCTTGGAGTGTTTACGCTGTCTATATTTCGCTCTTCACCAACTTTGCCCTGTTCTACGACCCCCTTCTGCTATACTCCTTCTACCAGTCTGGCTTTGTCACCAAGAATGACGGCGAGGCCAGCACTCGGGACGTCTTCGTCTCTCTCCTTCCTCTGATCTTTTGGATCCTGGCATGCAAGATGGTCAAGCCCTTTGCTTACTTCTGGCGCCACCCGCAGGATCTCACTATCCTGCCGGCATACTTCTTGTTCACCTGGATCCATTCTCTCATCAAGCTTTACGCCCTCTTCACTTTCTATGATGCAGCCTGGACTGGCCGCAACCTGGACGCCATCAACAAGGACCTCGCCAAGTCGCAGGACGGTGGAAAGACAACGCAGGTTGGCGACAACCTCAAGAAGCACAAGGACACCAACCCCACATCGACCAACCTTCGGTTGACTTCGTCTACTTCTTCATACCTGCCAAAGTCCCTACAGTCCCTCGACGAGGAGGAAGCTGGCATCGGATTCACTTCTGGTGCCGACTTTTTCTAAGCCGGTGTCGTGGAAAATGTGAAAGGGGGTGTGGAAGGAGATACACACCTTCAACACGAAAAAGTCTCGAGTCTGCACGGAGATGGTGAGCAGGCGAGACACCGAATCTCCCCGGGAGAAAGCAACAACAACACAACAACGGAAAACACAACTCTGGGCCAAACCCGAAGCTTGGACAGCAGGGGACGAACAACGTTCTTGCTGCAGCTAAGGGTTGACTGTCTGGATTTTGGGAACAAAAAAAATCTCGACCCAACAGCCGTGCTCCCTTAAAAGAAGAGGTGGAGCAACGCGTTGTTGTCTGAGCAGTGCTCCTTGCGCAAAGTAGAGCAATTGGCCTTCGCAATGCCCCTCGAAAGAGTAGAGCAATTTGCCAAAAGACCAGTGCCCCTTTAGCAAGAGTCGAGCAACTGCCAGATCTGGTTGACCCCCATTCACTACTTCATCACATCAATCATCACCCTAATCTTTAGAAAATCGCCGTCATGGACAGTACCATGACGGCACAAAAAAAATAAAAACAGAAAACCCCAAAAAGAAAGAAGAAAAACAAGCCTCTCATGGCTTTTGCAACGTGACAACCAACTGCGAAGTATAATGCAATGCTAATAACTAATTTACGGACACAAACGCAAAGAAAAGACATCACCGGAGGCGGGGGCGGGTAGCACTTGCTGTCGTTATTCCCTTTGGTGGCTCCTTCCACGCCCTGCCTTGTTGTTTCCCCCCCTTTTTTGGAGATGTGTTGCGGTGCGACCATACTCATGTGCTCGTGCGCTGGTTTTATTTGCGCCCCTGCCTTGCATGCCTTGTTCCCGCCCTTTGGGGCAGAGACGATAACTCTGGCCATTGTTTATTGCTTTCCACCGCGACCTTCACTCAAACACACCAGATTTACCCTACGACTCAATGTTTTTTCCGGGGCAAACAGAGCCACATCACTACAGAAACAGTCGGCATACAATACCGCCCCAAGTCAACATCTACGGCTTTATGGCTCTGGGGCTCATCAACCAGGATCATGATCACCAACCTGCTGCTTTGGGGCCTCGGCCTCCTCGGCCTCCTTGCCGTCGGCAACAACGGCGTCGTGGATGCATTCCACGGCTTCCGCTCGTCCCTCGGGGACATCAAGGACAGTGAAGGCCAGTCGCAGAACGGGAAAATCAAAGCCCTGGAGCAACATTCTATGACTCTCCTCGGCGACCTGGCCAAGCGTGGTGCCACTACGGCATCTGGCGAGACCATCGCTGCTCTTCTGCAGGGCCAGATGTCGGCCGTTGTCGACCCAAGTGTGGTCTACGTCAGGCCGACCAAGAGCGACAGCAACGAAACCACGTCCAGGGACAGCCTGGCCTGCCGCAAGGACACCTGCTGCATCTGGAGCTACATCGTCCCAGAGATGGTCACGGCGTTCTCGGCCGGTAACGGCTCGCGCTGCTCGGCCCTCGCCCGCAACGCCATCCGCATCGGGTTCCACGACGCGGCTGCCTAGAACACGTCCACGCCCGTGCCCGAGTTCGCCGTCGCAAACCGCATTGGTTGTGGCGGCGCAGATGGCTCCATTTTGCTGACGCCCGGTGAGGCGGGCAGGCCCGAGAACCGCGGGCTGGGCGCCATTGGCGATCTGATCCTCCACTAGTATTACAGCTTCAACCGTCTCGCGCACACCGACTCGGCCGGCAGCACCGGCCAGGACACCGTGTCGGTGGCCGACCTGATCCAGATGGCCGCGATCGTGGCCACGGTGACGTGCCCCGGCGGGCCACGCATCCGCGCGTTTGTCGGCCGCCCCGACGTCAACGCCAACATCCCGGCGCCACCCCACGGGCTGCTCCCGTCACCCACGACCGACGCGGCGACCACCATCAACCTATTTGCCGCCAAAACGTTGTCTGTGCCGCATCTCGTGGCGCTTCTCGGCGCCCACACGGTCTCGCGGCAGTTTTTTGTCAACAGCGCGCTGGCTGGCCAGCCGCAAGACTCGACTGCTGGCATCTTCGACACACGGTACTTTGCAGAGACCGACGCGGCCGAGGCCCCCGAGGGCGTCTACCGCTTCAAGTCGGATTTGTCGGTGGCGGCGCATCCGGCAACGCAGTCGCTCTGGAAGCAGTATGCGCGGCAGGATGACCCGGCTGTCCACCTCCAATGGACGGCGGCGTATGCGTCGGCGTACTTTCGTCTGAGCTTGCTCGGCGTGCACAGTTTGAATGATCTGACAGACTGCAGTGGTGTCCTGCCACAGACGAAAGCCCTCTCTTGACGTGTTTTTTTCTGGCTGTAAACTGTTTTCTCCCCTCTTTTCTTTTTGATTTCCTTTTTTCCCTTTTTTTTTCTTTTGCCATGAGCAACAGTCTTTTGAGAATGCTTCCAGAACAATGCGGACCGGAAAAGACAGGGTTAAAGGGCGGGTAGGGATATTATGCATTGTTGCTCAGCCCAGATCCGAGATCAGGCACTGCAACACCGCATTCGACTGGGAACGACAACTCAAAACTTTGGGTTGGAACCCCCCTCCTTCCCGAATCATTATCGATAATCTGTGTGGACTGCCGAGAGCCCCTGTGGCGATCCACTGTGGGCCGATGTCTTGTTAGTTCAGATCCTTGTGGCAGTTGTGTTCAGAACAGACCACAGAGACCGGTGCAAGCCGAAACCGTTGCGCTACAAGAGACGGGACCAAATCAGGCCTCGGGGTTTTGTAATGGACAAGGGCGTGCTGTGGAGAGACGAATAGAGTTCATTAATATCCTGCCAACCTATGACGGTACGCCGTGTGTTTTGCTGTTGTTCACCTGCTTTGCTGTTGTCTGGCTGTGGTTAGGCTGTGTGGTTCACTGCGAAGTCCTCGTTTTCTCCGCAAACGCGCGACTTGTCTTTTGTGTGGCCTGACTGAGGGGAAATGGCCAGTGGCCTGACCAGGCCGGGGTTGTGTGGTTACCATCAGGCGAGCATGCGGTCATTTGCACCGCGTTTCGATGGAATAGGCAAAGCAAGAGGCCCCTGCCCTCTCTCTTCCTCCCAGCTGGCCAGCAGGGTGGGAAGGGGAACCGGGAAATCGAGAAACAAGGAGCAGCGTCGAGCGAGAAAACACGGGAAGCAGGATGGGGAAGGATGGAAAGGCTCACACCACTTTGCGTAGGCGGTTTCTCGTGATAAAACGCAGTTGACAGCCCAGCCTGCCGACAAAAGTCCTCGAAGCAAAATAAAAGGCTGTAATTCACACACGGCATCGTTTGTGCCTCCTTTTAACTAAAAAATAATAGCCCGTCTTTCCCAGTTCCCAGAGTCGCCGGTGCGACAACCGACAGTCACGAAACACCCCCGAGAGATTTTGCCATAATATCATAATACAATACTTGACAGGGCATTTGGCACCGCATCACAACTTCATAGGCCCTCCCACTCCCCGGACTCGACAGTCACGTCCAGCAGCCAAGATGACGGGCAGGCTCGTGGACATGCGGCACATTGACCGCAAGGACATCTACACCAACCTCGAAGCGCGCATCCAGTACCTCCACAGCTTTCTCGATTTCAGCAGCAGTACGTCCGGGGCGAAGAGATGAAACCACGCACGTGCGGACGAGAAAGAATGGGCTGGGCTGACCTGAACTTCAGATGACATCGAGCACCTCCTGAGCGGCGCAAAGTACATCAAGGTCCTCATCCCCGCCGTCACCAACATTGTGTACCGCAAGCTGCTCCAGTACGACATTACGGCACGCGCCTTCCAGACGCGCTCCACATCCTTCGAGGGCCCCATGGACGAGATGCCCGACGAGAACTCGCCCCAGATCCTGCACCGCAAGATGTTCCTGCGCGCCTACCTGGTCAAGCTCTGCAGCGACCCCTCGCAGATGGCCTTTTGGGAGTACCTCGACAAGGTCGGTATGATGCACGTCGGCCTCGGCCGCGCTCACCCGCTGCATGTCGAGTACGTCCACATCGGCTTGACGCTGTCCCTGATCCAGGACGTGCTCACCGAGGCTATTCTGAGCCACCCGCGCCTGCACATGAGCCGCAAGATGGGCATCGTCAAGGCGCTCGGCAAGGTCATCTGGATCCAGAACGACCTGTTCGCCAAGTGGTACGTACGCGACGGCGAGGAGTATACCGACGGCATGGACTACAGCAAGCTCGTCGACAAGGAGGGCTACCTACACGGCAAGAAGATCCTGAGCGAGGAGGACGGTAGCGGGAGTGACACGGCCGAGAAGAAGGACGGCGTGTGTCCCTTTACCGGCGTGTCCAAGGCCATGGCCGGCCTGGCGGTGGCGCCGAGTTCGCCGAGCACGTCGAGCACGCCGAGCATGCCGAGCACGCCACCAGTCGCAGCCGCAGCTGTGGGCGGCGAAAAGTGAGGTGCAGCGCCGTCGTGGCTACTCATTCCCTCTTGTTTCTGGTGTCATGTCCGTGTATTTTGGCTCCTGTGCGCTGTTGGTGTACAGTCTTTCCTCTTTGTTCTTCTGTATGCTCCCTTGGTCATTGCATTTTTTCGCATGGGGCGGCGTTGTGCGTCTCTTGTCGTTCTGGATTATTAGATTGTCCTACAGAAACTGCACGCATTAGATCGATTCACGAAGCCGAAAATTAGAACATCCTCTCTTTTTTATTTGCCTTTTTACTCTCGGGTTCTGCCCCTCCATTGTTCGCGGTTTTTTTTTTTTTTTTTTTTTTTTTTTTTTTTTTTTTAGTTTTTGCCCAGCTCGGTTGCCCGCTTCGTCGCGGCATCCACCGCCTTGCCCACAATTGCCTCGAACCCGCTCGCCTCGAAGCTGACGAGCGCTGCATGCGTCGTGCCATTGGGGCTCGTCACGTTCTTGCGAAGCTGGCCTGGCGCGTCACTCGACTCCACGAGCATCTTGCCCGCGCCCAGACACGTCTGCTTGGCCAGCCGGCTGGCCTGTTCGAGGGGGAGGCCGAGCGCCGTAGCGCTGGTGATGAGGTGTTCCACCATGGCAAAAAAATAGGCCGGGCCGGACCCTGGGGGCGTGTCCGTTCGTTAGCAAATATGTGGAGAGAGAGAGTGTGTGTGTGCGCGAATGTGTAAAGCAAAGCCGGCAAACTCACCCGACAGGCCCGTCACCACGTCCAGCAACTCCTCGCGCTCCACCCACTCGGTCGCCTTGCTCACGCTCTCCAGCATCTGCGTCGCCAGTGCCCGTTCCTCGTCCGTGATGTCGCTGCCCGCGTACAGGCCGGACGCGCCCTCGCCCACCAGCGCCGGCGTGTTGGGCATCACGCGCACCACGTGCGGCACGCGTCCTTCAGCCGTTGTCGTCCAGGCGCGCAGGCTGTCAATGGTGATGCCCGCCGCGATCGAGACGACGAGGGGCAGCTTCTTCTTGTCCACCGCGCCGGCGCTGGTCCACGCTGCGGCCAGGTCCTTGCACGCCGTCTGCGCCACCTGCGGCTTCACAGAGATCACCACCAGGTCGGCCCAGGCGCCCACCTCGCCGTTGGCTGTCGTCGTGTGCACGCCCAGCGCTGCCATCTTCTCACGGTTGACATCCCAGGGCTCCGACACGGAGATGTTGGCCTTGTCGACGCCGCGCGCAAGCAGGCCGCTGATAATGGCGCCGGCCATGTTGCCGCCGCCGATGAAGGCGAGCTTGGCCGTGCGGAGAGGGGCAGGCGGAGCCATTGAATTGGGCAGTTCGAAAAAGATGGACTGTGGTGGAAATTGGGAGAGGAGGGGAGGGGGGGCGCGGGGCACCGGTGCTCGGAGTAGGCGCGTGGGCGTGGGCGTGGGCGTGGGTGTCTTCGCTTGGTGAAGTTTTTCTTTCTTCTTTTTCTTGGAGTTTTGGTATCGTTTTGCGATGCACGGTGTCTGTTCAGACTCCCAATCGCACCTTCCTGCAGAGATAGCAAATTCGAATGCCGCTGGAAAGCGAGACAGGTCGGAGTTAGTGGTATTTCTTCGACAGCAGGCGCCGCTTTCGGGGCTCACCTAATTGGTGTAGTGCGGCGAGTTTTGCCTCAAAATCACCGCCCTCAACTTTGCTCCAGGATGAACGCAGCCTGGTCATTTTGTTTAGCGAGGTCCCCTGTCTTCTTCTTTTCCTCCTTCTTCCCCCCTTTTTTCTTCCCTTCTATTTTCTTTTTTTTAGGTACCCCCTCGCTTGATACGGTCTATAGATGCTGCCTTTCCTGTCTCCCGTCGCCACCTCTTCACCAGGGGTCGTGGGCCGTCCGACAGAACACCCCGGGTGACGGCAGAGACGACTTGCAAGGCTTGCTGCCGTACAGACGGGAATCCAGTGTGCCGGCAATTTCGGATACCACGCAGTTTCGTGCAGGTCTAGACGTCTGCCAACATGGGGTATCCAAGGCTGCCAGCTTTCTGCCTTACGGCACGAGGACGTGGGGGGCGGTAGCTGTATCTACGCGCGTAGGGAACCTCTTCCTTTTTTATTTCGCTGGTACATCGATCTTGTTAACTACAATACTGGTACAGGTGGAGTGGCTGGTGCCATGCTGACTGCCATGCTCCTCACTCGGACAGGAGGTCCAGCAGCTGCTCAAGAACAGCCAGGTCACCCTCGTGCTTGATGGCCTTGGGCTTCTTGCCCGTGAAGATCCCGAGCAGCTGGGCGCGCGTCACAGCCAGTGACAGCCCCACCGTTTCTAGCTGGTGAGCCGTGGCCGGGACCGAACCCGTTGCCGACGATGTTCGCCGGCGGGTGAGCACGCCATTGCTGACAATTAGGCGCCAGTTCGCGTCTTCCCTGCGCGGCTCGTCGAGTACCTGGACGTCAATGGCCAGCGCCGCCCCCTGTGCAACGGCCTTGTCGGCGTCGAGCTGCACAGACAGGATATCAAACCATAGGGAGACGGGCAGACTGGTCTCAAGCGTGGCCCGGCTGGGCACGAGCGCGCCAAAGTCGCGGCCGACGCGCAGCTCGAGAGCTCCCGTCAAAAAGAAGTTGCGCCAAGTAGCATTCTCGGCGCCGAAGCCGAGGTTCTCGTAGGCGACAATTAGGAGCTGCTTGGTGCGCAGGAGCGGCGCGCTCGTCGCGTTGCTGCTGACAGCACCGTGGCCCGCGGCCGTAAGCACATGCGCCAGCAGCGTCACGGCGAAGCGGCTGTCGCCGTCAGCAATATACGCTTCGGCCTTGTCGTTGACGGCGTCGACGCCGCCGATCGTCTCAACGTAGCGCTGGCCTTCCTCCCGAGCCGGGTACTGCCACAGGTGGGCGGGGTGTCCGTCGAACCAGGTCAAGTAGCGCTGGTAGATGCCTTTGACATTGTGGCTGAGCGACCCGTAGAAGCCGCGGCAGTACCAGGCGCGCGACACGGCAGGGGGCAGCTGCAGGACCTCGGCGATCTCGGTGCCCGTCTTGCCCTGATTCATCAGCCGGACTGTCTGGTCGTGCAGGTAGCCGTAGAGGTCGCGCTGGACGGTGAGCCGTGCGACGACGCGCTGCCGCCCCCACATGGGCCAGTTGTGGCTGCCGATGAGCACATCCGCCGCACTGCCGAAGAGGCTGATGGCCTCGTCGAGGTAGAGCGACCACGCCTTGGCATCGCGCACCTGCGCGCCACGCAGCGTCACGATATTGTGCATGCAGTTGGCGGCGGTCTCGGCAATCAGGAGCACGCTGGTGGCGGGGAAGAACAGGTTCATCTCGGCGGGCGCCTCGGTGTCGGGGACCATCTGGAACACGATGCGCACGCCGTCAAGGATGTGCTCTTCACCCGTCTTCTGGATGAGCACGTTCGGGACCAGGATCGACTGGGTTCCGCTGCTGGCGCCCAGGCCCAGGCCCGTGCCGACTTGACCGCGCGGGTTCTTGGGCAGCGCGTTGCCGTACATGAAAAGCGCACGCCGACGCATGGCCGGGCCAGCAATGACGTTCTCAGCAATGACGGCCTCGAGAAAGCCCTCTGGCGCCACGATGGGGATCGAGGCCGGGTCAAAACCCGCAGGGACGACGCCCTCGGCACCCATGCAGTGGTCGGCGTGCGAGTGCGAGAAGATGAGGCCCGTGACGGGGCGCACGCCGCGGTGCGCCGCGTACAGGCCAAGCGCTGCTCTGGCGCACTCGATCGACACCAGCGGGTCGATGACGATGATGCCAGTGTCACCTTCGAGTATGGTCACGTTGGAAATGTCGAGGGCGCGCACCTGGTAGATGCCCCGGGCGACCTCGAAAAGGCCCTGCTTGGCGCTGAGCTGGCCCTGTCGCACGAGATGCGGGTGGATGGTCGGCAGGGTCGCAGGGTCACGGTTAAGAAAGCTGTAAGCGTCGCTGTCCCACACGACCGTCTTGCCATCGGCGGCTCTGATGACGCCAGGGTCGAGAGCCGCAATGAACCCCCGGTCGGCGTCAGCATAATCGGCGCGGTCGCCAAAGGACGGGTCGTTGTCTGTAGGCGGTGGGCTGGCTTGGGCCACGTGGAGGTTGCGGACATGTGCGCAAGCGTCGGTGTCAGCGGCAACACCAGAGCTGGCAGCCCCGCGGGCCACGGCCGACGAAGCCTTGGAGGCTCGTGAAGACCCCGCATTGTCAGCGTCGTGAGAGGAGGTCGCCGCCGTGCCCGCCGCTCTTTGTTTCTTCAGGGCCAGGTAGGCCTGATACAGGAAGAAGATCAGATATGGGACGAGAAACAGAGGCGACATGGTGGCAACAAAGCTGGACAACTGGATGTGCTGGGTGCCAACATGGGAAGAGGCGACAAAGATAAGGTCGACGATGACGACGTGCGAAGTGATACGACAGCTGTAGGTCTCCAGCCGCACAGCTCCAACAGGGTGCACTCGAGGGTGTTGTTGTCAGGGACACCCCAGACTTTGCTTCTTACGCTCGCACGCGCACCATCGCTACAAGGAATGGCGACATCGACTGAGACAACGAGTTTCGCGTAATAGTGCAGCCTCTTTCGCCCAAGCGCGCACCAGCCAAGCCTTTCCCAAGCCACCCCGTGCTTCAATGCCAGTGCAGCTGCCAACGAAGCGCCATCTGTTTGTTTTCCATCCGCTTTGCGAACACGGCTGCTGGTTCGTGGCCTCACGTTGCAGAATGGAAAGAAACCAGACGCCCACGGCTCCTTTTGTTGGTGATTCTCTTTTGTTTGGGTTTGCCTTCTTTTGGCTCGTTTCTTCTCACTCAGCTTACTTGGCAGAGAATGCCGGCATATCGTCTGTGTGAGGCAAACCGTTGCCAGAGACTCCCAAACCCGGGGCGGTCTTCTCTTTCCAATGTTGTACGAGTATTTCCCACACCGAGGAGGATGTGTTGTTTCCAGTCCTTTGCGTTGCTTCGTTCGGCCGCAGAACTACGGAGTACAGTGTGTATCACGTGAAGTGGGGCCTCCGAGTCGCCAGCGCCGACGACGGGCATGCCGCGGGACAGGGCCGGGAAGCTGGATCGCGTGCACATCCTGCACGGCCTGCGCCATTCTACGCGTCCGCTTGTCCGGATGCATCTCGCACGTCAGTGCGTGCCCGAGCTGCCCCATACCTGTGTGTCTCGTCTTCCGGCCGCAGGAATCGCACACTCTGCACAGCCCAGCTGTCACATGCAAAAACAACAAGCCAAGCCTAGCCAAGCCAACATGACACACCCTTGACAGCCAACGTGGCAGGAGACAGCAGGATTCCCATGTAATTAGAGACGAGACTGTCGTGGAACAGCCCAGAGGCGAGCGAAGCTCCGTGGCTGCGATTGGCCGGCGACGCTGAAAGTGCATGTGGCACGAGCAGCACCCGCAAGAGTCGTGCCTGCCCGTGCGCTGGTGCCAGCGAACAGCCTTCGCCCCTTCCCAAACAATTGCCTGTTGCTTACAGAGAAAACTGCCGCACCTGCCCTATTTGTTCTATTCCTTGGAAAACAAGGAAAGTGCTACACAAAACTGGCACTGGGAGCGCCTGCCTTGCGTGGGGGATGGTGGCTTTATTGCCAAATACCGCACACCAGATGCAGCGCCTGTTACGAGCGGCCTGAGCGATCAGATGGGGAGAGAAAAGGGCCTGGCCAGGCCACTGCAGGGCGCAGAAGCGACATTTTTGTTGTTTAGCAGGGCACTCATTAAGAATCACGGCTGGCCGTGACGGGGGCAGAAAGTGGTCCGTCAGCTGCTGGCTCAGCTGGAAGGGGGGTGACGACCCGAAGCGCCAACTGACCAGGCAGGAACGACCAAGCACAATCAGGCGGTCCGGCCGTTTTCTTCTTCATCCTTTTTAGCTTGTGATTTGGTGGCATCACGGCCACGATCTACGAGTAGTATTTGAGGCAGTCGCATCCGGTTTCTCGCTCGTGCAAGGCCCAGCTCCTTCCCTCTGGGTCTACTCTGTTCACTCACATCCGCCTTTCTTTTGTCTCGCTGGACAGTATCGCCGTCCTAACTTTAAGCTTCTTTTCCCTCCTCTCTTCCGCCTCTGCCCCGATCGCTAGTTTTATTTCTCTACGCATTATTTCTACTACTGTTGTTGAAATCCACTCACTCATAACCGGCCTCGCCCACGGACTGCCCGTCTCGCCAACACGGTGCCCGTACCCGCACTGGTGGTCCTGCTGGTCTCCCGTCCCCTCGTTTTCCCTTTTTCCTCCGCAGATCTCGACCTCTCCTTGCTCGCTCCGGCTCGCTTCCCTTCTTCTTTTGTTGGTTTGTTAGTGTGCTGCACCCGCAAAACCAACACCCGCGAACGGCACAACAGACGCACCAAACCCGCCCCATCCTAGTTGCAAAGCTGCACCTTTCCACACCACCGACATCGGTCACGCATCGGGTGGTCTCGAGACCAAGAGCCCGCTCCCACGACACGGGCAGAAGCAGTTATTACGTCTTGCCCGAGAAGCAAGACCAGGAGACACGGATTAAACATCCCCCCAGCACGGCTGCCCCTCGGGTGTAGGTCAGGCGCCCTGTGCGGGGGCTTCTTCATCTACCAATACTATTGACGAGAAGAGAATCCACCCCATGCCCTCTGAGAAACACGTTTTCCCCACGGAGAAATCCCGACCGTCCCACGAACAGCTTGGCGAAGAGGAGCCTGCGAAGACTACTGACTACTGACCGCCGTTTACGATTCCTCAACAAAACCAAGACTGGACCGGGTTAGACAACCAAGTCCAACCAGAAGAGGCGTTGTTATTAGCAAACGCTGGTCAGGAGGATATCGAAAACGAGGGGAGACGAAAACACCCCAGAGAAGAAACCCCGAAAAGAAAGTCGAGGACGGCAAGCAGCAAGACATACGAGTACGTCGTACGCCCACGAGACACGATACATTACTAAAAGCCAAAACCTCGCCCAGCACCGGCCACGCCCTTTTCTCCGTCTCTTCCCTTCTCTGCTCCTCCTGCGAGGAACCACGCAGTCCACACTGCGTTCTGATTGCATTACAGGGCCCCGTGGCAATCTTGCCTTGCCTATCGGCGCCGCCCATTCTCACCAGGGTCACTGCAAAAGGTGCATTAGCTCGCTGCGAGGTCCGCTTCGACAAGTCGTTTGTGGCTCTTCCTCGTCCCTTTCTGCCAGCGAAAGTGGGGGCGCAACGAGGAAGACTCATAATATCCCACATCAGAAAGGGAACACCAAAACGAGCGACCCGCTGTCCCTCCTTTTTTCGGGGCAACAAGAGTCTTGCGGAGTGGCACGACTCGCTCCTCGCTTCGCCGCTCCTCGCTCGCCGCTCCGGTTTGCTGTCGCCGTTTAACTGGCAAAGGAGCGCAACAAAACGGCAAAACGGCCTAGAATCTCCTGCAGATTTCCTACTTGTGCGTGGTTTGCTATGTAGCAATCCATCTGCACGTCCTCTCCAACGGTTGCAACGCTTCTCAAGCAAACGGGCCCCCGCTAGCCTCCCGGCGAAGGCTATTGGGCGGACTTACACATCGTTCTCCAGTTCTCCATCGCTCTCCATCGCAATACACTCAAGGAGTCCAGACCGCAAGTTTGCCTCGCCTTCGTTCTCTTGCAGATATCTCCCACGCCCACAGCTAGTCACTTCCACGGCTAGCTTCTCTCTTATTTTGCTGTTTCGTTTTGTTTATTTCTAGTGCGTCTGTCAGGAACGTCTGCGGATCGCATCCACCTGCCTTCCTTTCGCAAACCGCCTTGTTGGAGACTACTTTCTTTGCCCTTCTCGTTTATCTCCCCCTTGCCTTTGCAGCTGCACCTGTCCAGAACAGAGAACAAGGTCGCACGCACTTCGCTCTGGTTCCACCGCCTCACAGTCTCGTTCCTAAACAGAATACTTCCTCTCTTTGTTCTCGTTCTCGGTCTTTATTTAAGAGCCTCCTTGTGCTGTCTTTGTCTTCTCTTCTTTTCAGACCTATTGTTGCCTGGCATTGCCCTTTGTCATTCTGGCATCTGCTTCTCAACTGCAGCCAGCGACAGTCGTCCTGGTTCCGGCCGTATGATCATCCTCTTAACTTCAATGCACAATGTCTTCCGCTTCGCCTGTTCCTCGGTCAAAGTCCAGGTCAAGTCTCGCATCCAACACGACTTACCACAGCTGCTTTCCTGACGCGAAACCCCAGCTACCGCCAAATGACCCCAGTCCGTCAATGCATGGGTTGAAAGCTGTCAACAGCCCCCACGAGGCCACTCCGTCTTCCGCCGAGATGCACCGGCAGGATTCTGGCTACGAGTCTGTCTCGCCCTATGACCCACAGCCCAGTCCCGGTGCCAGTCGTCGGCACACTAGCTCGACAACGTCGAGCCGCACCGGCAGCAGAACCCGTCCCCCGACCCGGAGAGCGACCAAGTCCGGTCCGGTCGCCCGACTATCAAAGACGTCGCAGCTCGGCACCCGATCTCTCATGCTGACCCAAAGCAACCCTGTCACAGTGGCGCCGTCGTTCTACCATGATAGCAGTCCCTACATTCCGCGAACCACTGCCCAGACATCATATTTCCATTTCCCGCCTCCAGATCCCTATCATCACGATACTGCCATACTCCGAGACGCAGATGAGCACGGCCTTCGATCCGGCGAAGAGTCACCCCCTGACCAGACGCCACCTCCGACAACGCACTATTGGACGAGCGATCGAACAAGACGGCTGGAGTACGCTGCTATTGACGCTGCCAGTCGGGGTCTCAAAGGCTGGATAATGCGCCACGTGGTCCCTGATTGCTTCGTACCCAAGGAGAAACGTCGCACCACCTTCGATGACGATACTGGCAGCGTGCGGCGCTACCGCATTGAACTCGAAACCGACGAAACTGTCCAAAAAGATGCGCTGCTCACAGATATGGCTGGCCCTAGGCCGAAGAGGGGGCGCCCCTACGCCTGGTGGTCCTAGGGCCGAGCAAAGGAGTTGGCAGCAAAACGAGGAGCACGACACGACACGACGAGACACTCATTATCCACGAACCAAGACGACAACGACAGAGCAAACTGTATGGCATATCCACAACATACAGCGATTATTGCGTACGGAGCAATGCCCCATGTTACTTATTTCCGATCTTTTATTTTTTTCTCTATTCTCAGCATCCCACTTCGGGCATCTTTACAAATCACCAACAACCAAGCATCATCGAACAGATACCATCTACAACATATGGCGAGGCGTTCTATACCCCATCATTGCCCAAACAGCTTCATGTATTTTCTTTCCATTCCCCCTCCATTTTTTGTTGGAGTCTGCTATTTATGTTTGGTGTTCTGGGCTGTTCTTTTTCTTCCCTTCCAGGTCAGGCCATACTTCATCTTCACGAACTGTGTTAGTTCGCGTGAAAAGAGGCACATTTGTCTTTTAGCTCTCGATTTTTTTTCTACCATCCTTTATTTAATCACCTAGAAGTATCGACGTAAAACTCCCATTCCGTTCGACCGCAGTTGGAGTTGGTTTGGAACCGAGAATCAAGGCACGATGAGTACATTGAAATAACCGTGCAGTCCTCGCATTAGATAGTATTAGGTTCTCAAGCCATATTAGCCACATATCTTCCTCGTCAACCCAGACGAAACACAAACATGATGGAAGGGAGAGAAAAGGCTGCAAAATACAAGCACGCTGAACAATGAAGCCGTTAAAAAAAAGTATGTATCTTGCGTGGACCTACAGCCCAAAACGCTCCTTGTGATAGACGACAGCCTCGGAAAAATAACCAGCAAGCAGACTGACGTCGCGACCAGGCCGTCCATCGCACGCTTTGCAGACACGCCTTGCAGTCTCAAGACCCTGAAGGCCGTCGGTATTAGTCAGGCTCTTAGATCCAATCGATGGGCCTTTTGTCGTTCCGTACTTGACAGTTGCACCGAGGCCTGTCCAACTCAGACGATGGTGTGCATTTTTTGACGCTGCGAGGCCGCTATTAGGGCCAGGGTTGCAAGAACCGCTGCTGCTGTTCCGGCTTGCGGTGATCCCGCCGTTTGCTGGTGTTGCTGCTCTGCCGCCCTGTGCCAGAGCCACCATCTCGCGCTTTTCCGCAAGCTCACGGTCAACCAGAATGGTTGCATCGAGAAAATAGGCATCCGAGGCCAGCGAGCCGTCGCCGATCATGTCGGGACGCATCGACCAGGGCTCTGGCCCAAACAATGCCGTTAGGTAGTCTTCCATGCTTAGCATGGTTCTCCGGGACAGCTTGCTTTGGCAGCCAGAGAGTATGGAGCTGAGGATAGAAAAGATGGCGGAGGGCTCATCAAGCGACGGCCGGTCACCGCTGCAGGTGCTGTCGCTGGAGAGAGAACTGGATGCGCTGAACGAACGGCGGACAAGGTGCTTTTGGTGCTCGTGTTGCAGTTTCTGCTGGTAAGTAAAGGGAAAGCTCATCCGGTAACGGCTGTTTTTGCCACCGACTAAGGACGCAGAGGTCGGGAAGGATGGTGAAATATTGCGGCCGCGGCTCACGGAACGATAGCCACCAGCGCCGCCAACCCCGACCCCGAGGCCAGCAACTCCCCCGCCCTCGATCCCGCCCGCGCCCGTACCCTTGCTCACGCTTCCCCCGAGCACAAATACACCACCACAGTACCGCCCAGCAGGATCTTCACGCACGCTCCGGAGGACACCAAAGCGGGCACACGGGTCACGTACGTGTGCCACGTGTTCGACGTGGGGCCGCCCGTCTCGTACCCCAAGCATGTCGAAAGCGCCGGCCTTGGTGCCGCCCCGCGGACGGCTCGGCAGCACAAAATCGGGAGCCAACGACCCAAACGTGTAGATCTCGAGCTGAGCCAGCTGCGCTGCGGGGATATCCGTCTGCAGCCGTGCAAGGACCTGGGACGCCAGAATGGCGCCTGTGTTGTGGGCCAAGACAACGACGCGGCGTTGGTCAGGGCCGTCGAGAGAGTCGGCGCTGCTGCCACCCGCGGTGACCAGAGCACGTCGAACGTGGGCGTACAGGGCGTCGGCGCCACGGGCAGGAAGCACACAAAAGGGCAGCAGGAGGCGCTGCAACAGGGCATGCAGCAAGTCAGCCACGGCGCCGTACGTATGACCGGGGCGGATAAGCGTCACGGGACGACCAAACACGCCGGCGACGCGCGGTCCGGTCTTGACCAGTGAGTGAGAGCTAGAACAAGCAACATATTAGAGATTTGTGTACGTGCCCGATGAAAAGGGGGCAGGGGGAGGGGGGGAACCCACGTAGCACCCATGCCGCTAACAAAGAACCAGTGCTCGTCGTCGTCGTCGTCGTCGTCGTTGTTGTAGTCGTCATCTTCGACACCGTTACCGCCACCACCACCTCCAATACCAAGGCTCCACGGACCACGATAGACCGTGCCGCTCACATTGTTCCCGCCATTGAGCGGCCAAGAAGCGACTCGTACACACGCAAGACAGCCTGCCAGCCATAGGAGAAAGAGTGCACCCGGGAGCAGCATGAACAAGGTGGGGGCGGCAGCCAGTGTGCCAAGAACAAGGATGGCGAGCACAGCTTGGAGCACGGCCTCGGCGGCGTCGGCTATGTCATCGATGGGCATAGCCAGGGGCCGTGCCCAGACCCGCGGTGCCAGCACTGCAAACAAGGGCCCCGTCAACTGAGCCCAGGCAAGGCCCAGGAGCTCGGGGGTAGCGCGGGCCAGCCACCGCAGGTCCGACCACAAAAGGCCGTAGGCCGAGGGGAGGTGGTGGCCTTGGTTGCCTGCCTGGTGCTTGTGGCTGGGCACGGCGAAGGTGCCAGCGACTGCGTTGCGTGCAGGGGACGAAGGGGCCGCAGAAACATAACTAGTGGCACGCTGCCAGCGCGACACCGTGCCGCCGGCGCCGTCCACGAGCGGGGGGATGTAGGTAACGACATGGTCACTAGTTGTGGTGGCCCACGGCATGTCGGGGGATGCGAAGGTGGCAGCCGTTGGAGCCGTGGAGGCTACCGTGGAATGAGCTGACACGGACGTGCCCGGTGTGAGCGTCGGGGACGTAGAGAGCGGCGAGGATGGCGCCACGGGCGATCGCGGCGATGTGGGGGACCAGAAACGTCTCTGTGTCGACGTAGTCGTCGTAGTCGAGGCGGACGCCATGGACGATGTCGATGCTGTGGACAGGACGGAGTTGCGCGGCGATGATGAGGAGGTTTTGTTGTTGCGAATTGACAGCGGTGACGGGGCGGAGCTGACCATGGCTTCCTTGCATACGTCTTCTTCTTCTCCTTCTTCTTCTTCTTTAGTTTCGTCCCCGTCTTCCTCGTCGTCAGTCTCTGCCACACTAGCCGAAGCGAGCGACCACCGCGGTGAAAGCGGGGAGAGGGCGGCAATTCGCGACGTTCGTCGGATGACCTCGCCGTCGTCGGCTACGGATGAGTAGTGGCGGCGATGGCAGCGGATTTGGCGCCCAGGGTAAGGCGAACGCGCCACCGCAGACGATGGTGAAGGCAAAGGCAAAAGCGAAGGCAAGGGTGACGTTGACGCTGCAGGGTGCGACCGCGCAAGCCAGGGCATCGTTAAAGCGGCAGATGCATGCTGAGTACCAGAACAGAGGCGAGGGATAAGTTGGAGATGCCCAGGCTGGAAAGAAGAAGAAACAGGAGAAGCGACGGCAAAGCTCACGATGCTCTCTGTCTTCTTCTTTTTCTGTTTACTGTCCCATTTGGTTCAGTTCACTTGGGAATTTTCTATCGATAATAGAACGAGACACGCGTCACTCTCTTGGAGGAGCCATCGGCGGCCGCCATCTTGCGTGTCTCCATTTTCTCCAGATCTCTGGTCGCGAGAGGTCGCAGAGCACGCAGATAGCATTCCAGCCGAGCGAGGTAAAAAAAAAGACGCGATGTTTGTGGGGGACTGACTTACACTGGAACTAATACGGAGCAGTGCACATTCCACAGATATTAGCGAACGACGGTTGGGCTGGATTTCGCGGCCTTTGGTTGGCTGGGTCTGGGCGGCGCAAATTGGCTGTAAGTGGTGAGACATTCCTCCGCAGATGAAGAGGGATGTTGGAGGCTGCTATTGCTTTGCATTCTGCTCGTCGGAACGCTCAATGTCTCGAAAGAGCAGCGCCGAGACTCGGCAACAGTAAGCAGTCGGCCGGGTTCCAAACAAAACAACGACGCCAGGCATGCTGGGAGGCGTGAGAGGACGAGAGGACGAGACAAGCAGAACTGTAGAGTAGATGTATCAATAACTACGAGCTCGGTTCTCTTTCCCCAAGAGTGTCTGCAGAGGATGAACAGTCCACGCACAGGTCCGTTCGATCCACGACCAGGACATTCATCTCGCCCAGCCATCCGTGGCGCCTTGGAAACACCGTCCGTCGTAAGCGTGATGTGCTCGAGGAGGACATGGTAGGAACATATGGAAAGCACAAAACGTTAACAGCTGCCCGCGGGCATGCAGTGTCAGGAGACAAAAAACCAAAAAAGAAGAACAAAAAGAGGTGGATGACCGCGCATGGGAAGGACAGGCAACGGCCTGCCATCCCCCCCATCCCCCCCTACTCTCTAACCAATACATGCTGGTATCCGATGCCATAGCCAACCTCCCCGTAACGCCATCGTCAAGTCATATGTGTCCCTTTCCGCAGACCGTTTAACCCATCCCCCCCCCCCCCCCCTCCCCTTCGACTAGACAGAAACTGGTGGACGCCCACGGACGTTGATGGCGCCGTCGAGAAAGGGAAAGGCTTCGACCAGCTCTGGGCCGACGGTCCAGTTGGCGGGATCGCGCACGTGCTGGACGAACGCGCGCGTCATGACGAAGCCGCGGTCGGGTGTGCCCTCGAGGATGCCCTCAAGCGAGTGGCAGGGCCAGCCAACACTGAAGGTGCGGGCGAACAGGCCATCAAATTCGCGGTAACGCGTGTGGTCGAAGAGGCGGACGAGCCGTTCGCGGGCGCGGGGCCTGAATGGTGAGAAGAGGGAGGGTTAGAAAGTGGCAAGAAGGGGGATGAAGGGGATGAAGGGGAAGAAGGGGAAGAAGAGAGAAGACAAAGTAAGAACGTACCACCCCAACGTGTCGATCCAGAAGGGATGCGGCACCACCAGCTGGGCGCCGGACGGCCGGAAGAACTCGGGGACGCTGTCGTAGTGCTCCTTTGTGGGCGAGATAAGCCACTGCTTTGGTCAGTAAGAGTCGGGCGTGCAGAGACAAGGCAGAAAGACACACCCAACTGGTGAACCGCCCTTACCCGAATGTAGCTGCATAGCATGTACAGCAGCGCCGTCTTCTCGGGTGGCGCGAAGCCCGTGATGGCGTCGGCAACATGCCGCGCAATGGTCGACACCGCCGGCGTGTCGGGCTCGCACAGCACGACCGGGTTGAGCAGCGAGTGAACGCTGGGGAAGTGGGCGTGCGGCGGGAACACGTCGTCGCTGGAGCCAGCGTTGGCGACAGAGACGGTGCCGGTGCCGGTGCCGGTGCCGGTGCCGGTGCTGGTACTGGTGCTGGCCGCACCCGTGCTCGACGCCGTAGACCGCCGCTTGGCTGCTGGGCGGCCGCTGCCACCGGCACTGCTCGGCGTCCGCGCACGCGTCTGGGTCTCCCGCACCTCCGCGATGGTCTCGACGCCCGGCCCCTCCCCAGGCTCGGTCTTGAGGCGCTGATGCTGCTGCTGTCGCTGCCGCGTGCGCACGAGGCCCGGGAGCAGCTCGTCGATCTCAGACGTGGGCGACGACACGTAGGCGGGCGTGATGGCCCAGATGGGCGCGGCATCACGCAGGCGGTTCGCGTCGACACGGGCCATGCATAGGACGCCCGGGTGGCGGTGCGGTAGCGGTGCCATACCACTGGGGATGACTCTGCCGGTGCTGCCGGCATCGGCGGGTTTCAGGTCGGGCAAGGGCAGCGGTGGCGGACGCGTGAGGAGGTCGATGTCGAGGGAGACTAGAGTGTGTCAGGGATTTCTTTTCTTTCTTACTTTCCTATTTCCCTTCTGTCTGCCTGTCTCCTTTTCCTGTTCTTCTTCCTATAGTTTTGCCCCTATAATCCACGTACAGTCACTGTTTTCAAACGGAATGCAGTCGTCGACGGGCACAGTCACCGACGCCCCTGACGCCCAGAAGTCGATGCTATCGAGGCCCATGGCGTGGTCGGCGGGTGGCGGTGGCAGCTGTAGGGCGGTGTCGCCAGGCTTGAGAGCCGTGCCGTCCGGGGCGAGCGACGCGGCCGACGGCGACACGGACAGCGGTGCCGGTGTCATCGTTGCCCTTGTTTCCGGCGTCCTCGACGTCGTTGTTGTTGCCGTCGTGTGCGTCGACACCGTGGAAGCGACCGAAGCCGTCGCTACGCGGGCGCCGACTGCTGGCCGTGCCGACACGCCGGACGCGGATGCTGATGCGGACGTGACGGACGCAGCGGAGGACAGCGCAGACGAAAGCGCCGACGCCGAGGCCGCCGACGACGGCGATGCCGCGGCCAGTGGGCCCAGATGGCCCAGCGATCCCTGCAGCGACTGCAGGGCCATGATGATGCTGTCGAGCGACGTGGACGATGTCTGTGTGCGCACGGCTAGATGCGCCTTGTCGGCCTCCGCCTGCTCGAGGCGTGCTGTCAACGCATGCACCTCGGCCTCGAGCTCGGCGAGACGGGCCTTGTTCTTTTGCCTGGGGAGAGGGGGGGTCAGCGTGTGTTCCTACGAGGATGACTGTATGCAACATGCTGGCACCGCCTCCTCTAGACCTACCGGAGCACGCGTTGGTTCTCGCGGTCGATGGCGCGCTTGCGGTACAGCCGCTCCAGGCTCAGGTTGGCGGCGGCGCGCGACGACGCTGTCGAGCTGGTGCGGCCGTCGGTCTTGACGGGGCGGATGTGCAGCGCGTCGTCCATGGCGGCGACGGGCGGCGGGCGGTGGAAGTCGACAGTGGGTGGCAGAGCGGTAGGGTCACAGTGATGGTCGGCAATTGACGGAAAGTGGTGCGGCGGTCTGCTGAGCGTCAAACGATCATGGCATCGCGACCGGAGGCCGATGATTCGATGCTGGGATGCCTCTATCGCTTTCCGACTGTTTACCAGGCTCGTTTGTTCGTACCTTCTTTTTTTCTTCTATTTTTCTCGCGCCTTTTTCCCTCCGTTCATCGTTGTCCTGTTTTCTGTTTGTTTTTCTTCTCATTTCGCTTTTCCCGCTTCTCTTCCCAAGACAGGCGGCGTCCACTATCGTCGTCTTCGGCTTCCTTTTCCTCCTCGTCCCTCGCCCACCCAATGGCACCCATCCCGTCATATTCGACATCCGTTGCCCCCATTCGCAAACGCGACGTCGCAAGCGGCCCCCTCTGCCGGCGTCCACGATGGCGGCGAGCACGCAAGCTATGGCGCCGATTGCATCAAGCTAGCGGTGGCCCCTCCCACCGAGGGCGAGCACGTACGCGACGTCCCCCCCCCCCCCCCCCACCCCCTCTGCCCCGAACGACTGTTGCTGGCCGATCCGTTGTGCCCCTCCGTGACATGCTGCTCGGTCTTTGATCTGGCTGGCCCGAGATCGACATGTCCTTTACGTCATGCCGCATTCGCTGTTCGTCTCGTTGGCTCGTTTTCCCGCCATCCCGCGTTCTCTTCTTATTTTGTTTTACCCGCTGTCTCTCTGCCCTCCCGTCTTCTCATCTTCTCTCTTCTCCGCGGCAGCAATCTCTCCAAGATCGTACAGAGAGCGCCGTCCTCCGTGGCACTGACATGCCGTGCCTGTCCGGGCTTCCTGTGCACTAGCATGACTCGGCTGGCGACGTGGCGCCGCCCTTGGTTCCGCAGCGAGTCCGGCCGAGCCAGCCACTTTCATGCCGACATCGCCTCAGCCGACCCATCTCCCTTCCATGGACCACGGTCATGCCTCTCGTCTAGCAAGGCGCAGCTGGATAGATTTTGCTCGGGGGGGAGGAGGAGGACTACCCAAGCGACTGTTCACAGCTGTTCGGCGTACAATGGAGATGACGTCGAACAAAGAAAAGAAGAGAGGTGAGAGGAGAGGGAAGCTCAGAAATGCACTGAGAACAAAGGGAGTCATCCAGGGCATGTACACGCGTTGCAATCCCACACAGACAAAGGGACCTCTCTGTTCACTCTCCCCCCCTTCCACCGACTCCCCCTGTCCCTCAACTGTAACTGCCCGTCGTGTTCAGGACGCCCAGGCTCTTCTGTTCACGGAACAATCCCAGCAACTGCTGCAGCCGTCGAGGGCGGGCGGCGCAGTATAAATGCCGGCCTGTACCTTGTCCCTGGATCGAAATCCGTCAGAGCTAGATCCGCCATCGGCAAAACACACCGGCCTCGCTCTCTCCTTTTATGCCGTCTGCTCGACCTCGACGCAAACAGCAGTAATCAGGTAAGCAGCAGCCATCGTGGGGTACAGAAAGGAGGTAGACCAGGACCAGCAACACGGACAGGAACAGGCACAGGAAGCCAAAATCGAAAACGGCTCTCCCCGATCGGCTTGCAGCCCTTGTCCACGTCGACCACTTCGACACCCTGTCTATCCAAACAGAGGCCATGGCTCCCACTTCGTCCTCTTCTTCTTCCCCACCTTTGCCTGTCAGTGGCCCTCGCACCGACACTGGCAAACCCCGGGCCACGACTCAGTCGTCCACTCCCTCCCCTTCCTCCCCTGCCTCTTCCCCCCCGGTGCTGTCGGCGATCCCAACGCCGCTCATCAGCCCGCTGTCCCTGGGCTCGCCCCTTTGCCCTCTGGCTGGCACCAGCCTACCGGCCACCTCCTTTGTCTGGCTCCCTGATGCCGCCCCGGCGTCGTACCCGCCTTCCGATTCAGGTGGCGTTGGGCTCGGCATCACAGACTGGTCTCCTAACACTCCTGACCTTTCCGACATGGACTTGTGGCGGACCCCGCCCTCCTTCGCCTCCACCGTAGGCCACGATGTCCCGGAGCGCGTCTTCTCCCGCGCCTCGTATTACCCCGTGACACCGTACCCGCCGACCCGCGCGGAGCAGCTGTCGGAGGGCTCCTCCTCCGCCGGCGAGAGTAACGAAGCGGCCAGAGACGGCAGCACCGACGGTACCACCGACAGTGGTAACTATGACGACCTCGACGAGGACGAACGCCGCTGGACCAGGGCCCTCAACGCTAGGCTGGAGCACGTCGCGATAGATCGCGCCGCCGCGGAGCGCACCGCTACCGAGCGCTGGGAACAGCGCCGTGCTGCCTCCTTGGAGCGTCGTCGCCGCGTTGTCCGCCCGTACCTGGAAGGTATGATACTGGGCGGCCTGGTCATCGTCGGTGCGCAAGTGGCGCAGGCGGTGTCGGAGGCTCTACTGTAAATCCACGTAAGAAGGGCAGAGGACACAGAGCAACGCGCCCCTCTTCCCTGCCTGGATGCATCGCGGAACGTAGCCGTATGTGCCCTTGTTCCTTTGAATATGCACCTTTGTAGTCTTTGTTCCTTTGTTTTTTGTTATTTGGTATGTATTCATCCGTAAAACAAAAAAAAAAAGGCAGCACGCAAACATATTTCCCTGACAAAGGCATCATAAAATCGATAAATTCTCTAAAACACCAAATGTTCTTCCTATCCCATCCATGAAGCATACTTCCCATCTGTGATACTGAAAAACGCCTGCCTGGCCCATAACGAAGCTGATGAGTGATTTTAAAACAGACAAGACAGTAATAATATCCGCGCAAGGTAGCAGCAGAGCCAAACGGGACGAACCCCCCCCCCCCCTC